>JANHGB010026625.1:0-28572 GCA_026283785.1 Coracopsis vasa
CATCTGCAAGGTGACGGTCTTCGTCGCGTCCGATTCCTCGTTCACCGGCCAGCCGGGCGTCGCCAACGGAGCCAGCGAAGTGTTTGGTGAGGTCTTCGGCGATGCCGGAGTCCACGTGCGCAGCGCCGTCGGCGTCGCGGCGCTGCCGCTGGATGCGCCGGTGGAGATTTCACCAAAAGTGCTTGTACTCTGCCTGCGGGCATGTCTGAAAGAAATTACTAAAAAAATCAGCACAAATTACATAAAAGTTGTTTCCTGCTCTTTGTAACACTGGACAATTGAATGAGATCCAAAATATCATCTTCATTTTCAGCAGTTTATGTGATTTATTCCCTATGAGGCATTAATCAAGTTCTTAAGGCCTGACCTAAAGACTGATTTCTCATTATTTTGTTTGGTTTATTCTTTGACAAAGTTTGGATCTCCAATGCTGATCAGGAAAGAAAGTGAAAATATTTGGTTTATATTTTTCAAATTATTTTCTCCAGCACACTAGCCTGTGCACTTTACAAAAACGTGGATTCATTTAAAATAGCTTAACTATTTAAATTACTGGACCAAAGCCTAACAGGTTTTGCTTAATTTGCACTATAAATTCTGGCAAAGAGTAAGCTATATTGGCCAGCCCAGGACATATTGCAAGATTCCAAACTTCCTTTTGCTCTGAGTTGGTACAAGGAAGCAAAATTCTGAAATCTTTTCCAAAGCAGAACTTTTCTTCCAATTGTCACCATGAATCAATGTTTAAATACAGACATCAATGGGACATTAAATGAATTTCCTATGCAAGGATAAATTTCTAAGCAAAAATTACTGTTTCAAAGTGAAAAGTTGAAATCCTGTGTTTCAGATGTGCCAAAACAGGACTTGTAAAGATTTCCAAAGAAATTGATTGTGCCTATTTTTTTCACACCAGATTTTAACAGAATCTCTGCAGATAGGGTAAAAAAAAAGCTTTGCTCAAAAGCCACTTTCCTAAAGAAAGTGCTTCAGCATTTTTTCCAGATTGGTCTTAATTCCAAGGCATACTCATAAAGAATGATCATTCACCTCCAAAACAATCACATATTGGACACATTTTCCTATTCAGCCCATTAAATGGGCCTTTGTCAAAGGCAGGCTTGTTTTAGGTGAAAGCCAAGTAAGCATTTGTTTAGGTCAATAGACTGACAGGAGCAAGACCAGTCACTACCTCTCTGCTTTGTTGACAGCAGAGTGCTGACAACCCAAGGTATATCCTGCTGCTGCAGAAGGACGGGTGGGAATACATCAGGCAGTACTCTTCATTGGTAGATGAGGCTCCACCACCTCAACAATTGTTTGCTACAGCAAGACCAGTTAACCTAGTTCTCTGTAGCTCTAGTACCACTCGGTATCTCAACCTCACTCATGCTCTGGCACTTCTCCCCCATTCACTGTTCCTCTCCTTCCTGAAGAACACTGGGGCAGAGCCAGAGCTCCAGTATTATGCAAAAAAAAAAAAGAAAAGAAAAATCAAAAAATCTCAGTTTTGCCTGAGAAGTCTCTATTCACATTCACCAGTCATGCCTTTTCCTTGAGACAATTTTGCGATAGTTGGATCATGGGCCTTTGACAGAACACGGGCAGATTTGTTTCAAACCCAAAATAGAACATAGATAAAATTTAAGTTACTAAAATCAGGAAAGCAATTGAGGAAAACCCTACCTAACCCACTTAGGTTTCAGGGAAAAGCCTCTCTGGTAATTATAGATGTGTTACTAAGGAAACACACAGGCATCCTTCTTTTTACTGAGCTGACTGCCTAGATAAGTCAGCTCTCATTAACAACTCAGATGCACTAATGTCTGAGAGCTCAGGGGAGCCCAGATTTCTAGCATACTCTGACCAAACTTAACTAATTCAGATTGCTCCGAGTTATGTGAAAAGCCATGGCAGTTGATCACACTCACAGAGCAGCTGAGTGTTTGAAGCAGTTGCCTCAAAAGCAGGAGCCCAGTTAAGCAGAAAAGGCACAGAATACTTTCATCCAAAAAGCTGCTGTTGAAGACACTGTCTAGTATGCAAAATCCATGGAGAATATGCAAGTGAGAGCTTTCATGACTCCATAACGGCAGAGTAATACTGTATCTATTACGTACCACCCTCCAATATCAAGAGGTCAACGTCTTGCATCACAGAGATACCAAAGTGCGTACAGCAATTCCAGGCTCTGATTCCTGGCTCAATAGAGGAGTGCAGCTTGTGATACCTTCCTGTTGGCATAACCTACTGAGTAATTTAACTACCCCAGTGATTAACACATGAATTTTTGTGGCTCTCAGACTAAGTACCAAACCTGCCTCACTCTGTGTGTGAGGAACTTTGGCATTATGAATTCAACTTGCTGAGCAAAGATCAAGTACCAAGGAGTGTAGAAACTAGGGCTTGGATAACAAACTTGTTTTAGCTGGCTAGAAAGTTTTATGTATTGATCTGTTGTTAAATTGTTGAACAGAGAAAGTGCATTCCCTGAGAACAGGGAATAGCTGATAGGGGGGTTGCTCTGCACGTTTGCTTCTCCACTGAAAAGTATTATTTGTCTAAGCATATTTATTGTACATTTAATTCCATCTTTGTTTGCACTCCACAGACACTGCTTACCAGCACAGATGTCTCATGTTGAAAAACATGAGAATTTTGAAATTAAATTACTCGGCATATATAATGTTAACAGATGTTTTTGAAATATGTCCTATTTCCATACTCAGCAGGCTTCTGTTACTTTCTCCCACAAAATGACCAAGGTAACAGAAGTCTCATGGGGCTAATGGTTTTGAAGCAGCCATCAACCATCTTGGAAGATAGCTGTTTGTGAATTATTATGGTATTCTCAAATATGTTCAGAGGAAATGCTTTTGACAACCAGGCTGCCCGTGCCAATATCAAATCAGGCTGTCAACGCCAATATCGTGACTGATTTCAGCCACTCTTTAAAACTACTCTGCCATGATTGCTACAAGAAAATGTGTCAGCTAAAATCTATCTAATCACTTTTGAATCATTTACATGAGGCCTCTTTATGCTACCTTAGTAGTGTAGAGCAGTCATAAAATGGATAAAAATGCAAATAAAGTCTTCCTCCATGCTGTGTCCATGCCATCTATGAATAACCTCCATAGCCTTATGGTTCTCCATCCCACTGTTTTGTTGTCCTTCTTAGAGTACCCTGTGTGAAAGTAAATTATTAGCTTCTTAGGACATGGACATGTAATTATGGGTATTGAAAATATTTAGAGAATGCACTGAAGAAATATTTTCATTAGAAAAATACTCTGCTAAGGACTAACTCAATGGGAAAATCTTAACTTCTATATCTCTACTACATTGCTGCCTAAGAGTCACAGCTCCCTTTCTAATCCATCCTTCATCTCAGGGATAACAGCTCTCAGAAGATGCAGACTACTTCCTTCTTTGTCCTCCCTCCCCACATACATCTCTTGTCAGTTACATTTTGTAAACTTATTCTCTCTGAGGAAGAGCTAAGGCTTCCCCACCTCCAGATCATTCACACCCAGGCAGCAGCTCCCAGTGCTTGTCATTCCACTATAACTGAGGTGGGCATGGGCTCCTGTATTTCCCAGGTCCTCCGAGTATCTTCACAGGGCCAAATGATAAGCAACACTGATGTGAGTTTGAAATGCATTATGTGTGATCTCTGAAATAATTTTGTAGGGTGTGAACCAAATCTGAAAGAACAATTGTTAAAATATATATTTTTATCTATAAAAAATGGCAATCTGGTTTTGGATGTGGAAAATTAACATGGCCCTAAAAAAAACAAACAAAAAAAAAAAAAGAAAAAACCCCAACTCATTAAAAATGCATTCTTAACCATAAATGTCATTAAGAGATATGTAAATAAGCTGTAGCTAGCAGGTAATCTGAAAAGACATTACCAGGGAATTCATCATGGGGAACAAAAACAAAGTAGTTAGAATGTCCTGAGTTGACTTCCTTAAGAACTTCTGCTGTAATCATTCCTGCCTTTCACTCAACACACACTTCCCCAGCCAGTATATGTGAATGCAGACAAGGTCACAGGAGTGGGGAATTCAAGGACAGACAGATAAGATACTAATCACATCACCTTCCTGCCTCTTATTGGTATGCTTCAACCACGCTAGCCCAGCAAAGCCATCCTTAACAGTAGCTGCAACCTCAAAACCTGAAACTATGCTCAGATCTGGGAAAGACTATGCAGGGCCATCAGTTCCCTTTTTTTTCATGTTGGCACATTTCTCAAATTAATTAGAAAATACATATAGGATTTTCTATTTTCATTCCGTCCCTTACCCACATATACGAATGAGGAAAACAGATATAAACTACCTAGTACCTGTTGTTACTGTCCCTTACTTTGGGACAGCAAATTACTTTCTAAGTAAAGGAAATCCTGCAAAAGTATATGCTATCTCTCCCATATGAGTTTAGAATGGCTTTAAAATTATTCTGTCTAAAAGATTTGGAATTTGAGATTTTAAAAAGCATCTGAAAAGTCAAAGTTTTTACTGCAACTTTTGTATCTAACTTTTCACTTATTTTCTAAAACCAATGAACCACAGATACTCCAGTAACATAGACAGCATCCAGTGCATGAGAGAGTGTAAAATACAAAATTTGTAAGTGGCAATTTTTAAAAAACCTGCCCACAGAGAAGATTTTTCCCCAGGTTGGCAAACATGCTGACATCTGAGTGCTTCAATGTCTGATTATTTTTGTGTATGCTGTTTCCTATTTAATGTACAGTGGATGTTTGCATTGTCTACATAAATGCCATGGGTTAATTAAGTATTATCTTTAAATGTATTTCCTTTTATCAGTTTTAATTGCAGACACTTTCAATTTCAAACACAAGTCCCTTTTTGATGAAATCTTTAGAAAGTAAACAAGCCTCAGATTTAGCTTCTTATTCTTAGTATCCTGAATACGTTCATTGTGCCTTTTTTCATTTCTAAAATTCAAGACTTCATTTTTTTCCTCAGATTAAAATTGTTTCATGATTCTGTCCTTTTTTGCAGTTTACCTCTTGACCTCTTCTTGTTTATATGTATATGACTTCAGCTAGACTGTAGAGTTAATAAAGTGATGGTATCATATCTTTCTATTTCTCCCATGCTATATCTCTTTGCTGATTACTATGGAGATTGATAGTGAGCTGTCCAAAGTAGCCTCCAACACTATGCTTCCAACTCCATGGTCACTTAATAAATCAGGTTTAATTATATCAGTGTCACATCTGACATTTCAGCTGTTTCCAATTGGACTAAGTCTCTCTCACATATTACAAAGAGAGTATGTTTTATTCACTGGAGTTTAGAGCCAGATACCCAAAGTCACTCTTTTTGTGATCTTTAATGAGTTGATATTTTATCGATCTCCTTCGGTTTGGGTTTTTTGGTTTTTTATTTCATGCAAAATAGCTTTATCACAATGCTGGTAATCTAATAAATGTAATACCCTCTGGGATGAAGCAGGTATTTCTGTAAGTGTTTCCACGCATTTAGAAAGAAATACCTCCCTGGAGAATATAGAATAATTCCGGTGTAGTACTACTCAACCGTTTGATGACTTAATCTATTCATTATGAATAGTCAAAGCCAGTTATTTAAACATTTTATTTATACCTTTCATTTCCCCATGTTTCAGAAGTCTCCTTACCACATGGCCAAGCAATCAAATTCACCTTCTTAGCCTTCTCAGCTGTGCACAAAAGTATATAGGTTTTATTTAATTTTTTTGCTTTTTTATTTAGCTTTGTGTTCTGACATACCATTAACTTTCCAGGATACTCCTCTGTGAGCAGCACCTGTTCCTCCCTTAGTTCAATTGTAATTTTCCTTATCTCATATGACTGATGTCTTTGGCAGATGTCTTTGTCTGACCTGAATAATCTTTAGCACCTGTCAACCTTCTCCTGCTTCTTCTTTATGCAATCTCCCTAAACATCATCAGTTCTCTGTGGTAGCACTTCAGCCTTGTCAGGCAAAGAGGAAGCATCACTTTCTGTAGAGGCTTTTTGTTCTTCAAAACTTTCTGTTTCTGAGTAAATGTAAATCCCTTGTCCTTACATCAGTTCCCCACTGCAGTTCTGAGGTTTTGAATACTTCCTCTATGCTCATCTCAGCAAATAACCCATCTTGATACCAGTCACACATACCTTCCCAACCATCACCTGCCTAGTGACTTATTCAGAATAATAAGAGAATTTTCTACTGCCAACAGGAGTACAATTTCAAATTTCACCACTTATAGAGGATCTAGTTTGAACTGCTGATATCACTGAAATTTTCCAGAGAAAACAAATTACAATGAATGAGAACACAAAATGTGCAAATTATCTTTCTAACTTCTTTCTTTTAGGAAGTCCCAATTTATTATAACTGATATGGATTACACATTTAAAATCTTTTCGCATATTTAAATGATTTTGTATTCTTTGAAAACATCATAGGCAAGTAACTGAATTTTAAGTGATAATGGAACAGTTCTCCATTTACATCCATTTTTCATATCATTTTCCCTTGTAGCAGTTTCCCTCAGGCTAGAGCACAGGCAACTACTTGTTCCAGGAACAAAACTTTGGATTAAAAGATTTACAAGTCTGTTACAGAAGTCCTAATGAAACTGTTCTCTTTCAAAGTCATATCTAGCAATCAGAGTTCCTACTCAGGTTGCAGGCAGTCTTAGAAGTTAGCCAAAGGCACACTTCAGAATATAAGGCAAATACTCTGCAAAAGTGTTCTGCACATTGAAAGTTCAGAGTAGTCTTCAGTTTCTTCAGTTATAAGCCCTAGCTAAAGGCTTGCTACTCAAGATTGCATCTCACAGCCTCTCATGCATATTCACAGTGACTAGGAATATCTTTAAACAAGCAGTAAGAAGAGCAAGAAAAGTTATTCTGGACTCAAAGACACCATTAAAAATAGACTAAATTGGCTTACTATTCCCACAGGTTAGGCTGACATTTTAAATTGCAATTTGGAAAAATGAGTGAATAGATACCATTGACAGGAAAAAGGATGAGGGAGTCTGAAAAAGAAAGAAGAGAGTGAAGCAAAGCTGGGGTAAAAAGGCTGTGAAAGGCAAAATGAGCAGATTTTCCCTTTCCCAGTAATCTTCTAACATATAATTCACTGGACTGTTTCTCCTATAGAGATAATCCTGAGTTTTTTATTCCTCTGTAAAGGCTATATAAAGGTTCAATAAAAGCATCTCTCAGGCAAACTGTAAGTTCTTTTCTTTAGGTCATCTTTAAAATTTTAAGTTTCTGATTCTTTTCTGACAGATGTAAATAGAAACAGATCTTAGTTGTTATAAACATCGTCGGCTACAGAGCACATTATCAGTACAACCTATTTAAAACAAACTACCCTTGAATGTCCCATAGATGTTGTTCATCTGTTCTTGCACTGTATTTTGATACTGCAGCAGAAAAAAACTTGCCCTTCTGCATGTTCTGAAAAGCTTACTCCATCACTTTGCAATTAGGTCTTGATGTTGCAAAGAACTATAACCCTCTTCAGTCCACAAGAACTGAGCATTTTCAACATCATGAGGGACTGGCATTTTTAATTGTCAAGGCTAGAATGCTTGAGCAACATCATTCTCTAACTCAGAGCTATTATTTCCAGCAGTTCTTCTGATGAAGTATAAGCAAGCAGCTCTGGAGTCTTCTACACAGTGGGAAATTTAGAAGTAGTTTGATTGCAAATGATTTCCTACAAGTAAAAAGACACTAATAAACACAAAACTGTGATTTTCGATTTTCAGAAGTGACCTAATGAACTGAGACAGTGAAGCTAATGTGCCCCAATTATGTCGGGGAGGAAAGGGGGGAAGAAGAAATGAAAAAAACAGAATGAACTTGGATTATAAATGGTCTGATTCCACCCTTCTGAATAGCCCATTTTAATTCACAGTGAGCTGTTAGCAACCGAAAATAGACTTTAATTTTCTAGACACTGAGCTAGAGAGTTTTAAAGGTGCACAGAAGAAGCATGCTTTAAAGGTGGCATGGAAGAATACCACAACAAGGGTTCCTGAAGACAGTATCTCTGGAGCAGGAAAAAGAAAATACAGTTGTGTCATCATCCTCTTCCAATCTACAGATGGCGTTTGTCTTGGGAAGAGCCTGCTGTGCAATGCCAGACATGTCACTCAGTATGGAACGTAGTTTTAAAGTTGCCACCTCTTAGCACTTTCCCAAACCATGCTCATGAGACACACACCCTCATCTCCACACAGACTCTTAACAAAATGCATCTAACTAGTATGCATCCTTTCCACTCCTCCACATGCTAATCTCTTGCTTTATGGCCTTAAGACAAATTCTAGAATGAGTACAGCTAGAGACGTATTGCTTGATGGAGACAAAGGGACCTCTTGACAGACAGTGTTTCACAGATCAGGTTGGACTTTCTTGACTTGTCTTTGACTTTCTCTACAGTCTCCTCCTGGAGTCTCCTCTCTCTCTCTTGCCTTTAGCACACCCATGCCCCTTCATTATGCCACGCTTCAGTGTACCCTTTCCCTACATTTTTGCATTCCATTTCAATCATCAGCACCTGTCTAAGCCCTGCCCTAAAAATTGCCAAAAAATGAACATATCATTTGCCACCTTCCCATTATCTGTTAATGCCCTTGCCTCTATTCCTGGGTTCTTTTCTTTAGGTTACAAACTTAGCAGAGCACAAATCATTTATTGATTCACGTGAATGCAGTAGCTAAAACAAGGGGTTTCCTGCTGAGCATTGAGAGTAAATTTTTCTCCCTCTTCTCTTCCAAGACAAGAAGTAATGGAATGGAGAACTTTATGTGAAGCACTCGAAAATACTTTCTAAAAATAGGATAAACTTGTCTTGCCTTCAGGCTCTGCTGTAACAAAAGATGATCACTACTTCTTATCCCAAAGAATGAACTCACGCCAGCAGAGATGTGCTCATTGTGCCCTGCCATCCTACAGCAATACAAGTGAAAAAGTCTGTGACTCTTTCCTGCCTCCTGTGTTACCATACTGAACTATGCACAGACAGGCTCTGAGGTAGGAGAGCTCATTTTTCACTATTAAAAATGAACCTGACAATTTGAAGAAGTAGTCTGAAATCAATAGGATGCAATTCAGTAAGGACAAGCGAAAGTGCTACATTCATGTAGAAGTAATCAACTGTACAAATAGAAGGTAGAAAATGAGTCAGTAGGAAACAGTTTGTGGTCTGTGGGGAATTGCAAGCTGAATAGAAATAAACAAACTCACCTTCCTGCAAAAAATATTGCACAGGTTTTATAGACAGCATCATGTGTACCATTTGACCGTAGATACTTCAGAATTAGCAGGAAGATAATGCACTATATGCACCTTTAGGCACTGTGCTTTAAGAGAGATATGAACTTCTTGCAGCAGTCCAGGGGGAGAAACAAGGTGGATTTGAGGGCTGAAAAAAGTGATTTGCAAGTAAAAATTGAACAAAATCAGAGTTGTTCAGTCTGGAGAATGAGACACTTAAGAGAAAATGTCATAAGAGACTTCAACAGCATCCTGCTGATGAATCGGAATCAATTGTTCTCTGCATCCACAGGGATTATAACAAGAAATAATGGAATGTGGAAATTTTAGCCATTAGAAAAACTTTCTAACATGAGGAGAGCAAAGGATCAGAACAGATTGCCTGGAAAGACTTGTAAAATCCATATCATTGGATTTTTTTTTAAGCATAGGTTCTAGACATGTTTTATCAGATTCTGTGATAACAGTTTTAATAATAACACCTTAAGCTTCTCTTGTGTGTTTTACAACTAAGAACCGCAGGGCCCAGCTGCCCTCCAAGTAAAGCAT
Organism: Coracopsis vasa; assembly: GCA_026283785.1. Classification (NCBI taxonomy): domain Eukaryota; kingdom Metazoa; phylum Chordata; class Aves; order Psittaciformes; family Psittacidae; genus Coracopsis; species Coracopsis vasa. The sequence continues at coordinate 9,854 of JANHGB010026625.1, forward strand.
ACAGACAGGGAAAATTTTCACTCCATTTTTTCAAACAATGAGAACACTGCCTCTAAGTATTTGAGTCTCCCACTTACTGAGCTGTAGGCAAGCCCTAAGAAAAGGATTGTCCTAGTAATTTTGGGAGTCTCAATTCCAGTCTCCCATCAAGCCATAAAGATTTCATTGAGTGTGACTCACCTTAAATACCTACAGATGCCTGCAAAGTAAACACCTATAACTGAACTTTTCATAGCAGGCTCCCTTTGTAGTGAATGGAGGGAAGCAGGTATGTTTAGGCAGTAAAACACCTGGCTTGCTAAGGTATAAAAACATAAGTTATATTTCATTGTCTTCTGGGCTGGGAGTGGATGATCCACCAGTTAGTAATCTGAGCTCTCTGACTATTCACTTTGCAATCCAAGATTTGAAATAAAGCACTCTGAGTGACATTTTTGTGTATAGAAAAGTATGGTTGTAACTTTTCCATCCTCAATACTTGGTTGAAGTACTATGAAGTAACTTCTATATTTAGGAACAGAAGGAGGAAATATGTCCTTTCTACACTGATTTTAACATGTTAAGATGATGGCTTAATTGTAATAAGATGAACTGCCTGACAAAGGATGTATGATAAATGAAGATGGTCGTAGGAATATGATCTGTCCAGGTCTCTTGTGATTCTATAATTTGCCACATGGCCCATTCTGTTTGTATAAAGTGGAAAGGATCTCTTCAGATGTACTAGAATAAAAGTCAATTCTAGTAACAGCTTTCATATTGCCTTTCCCCCAGAAATCAATCTCCTTTCACACTAGATTTGTTTCTCAAATATGAAATCTTTCTACTGGCCTGCTCCCCAGACTACTTTTTTTTCCTTCTTACTTCAAAAACATCATCTCTAACTTCAAACTGTCTCTCTTTTTGCCTTCATTCCTAGCACGAGAGCTCATCCTTAACTGTGTCAAAGTTTTTTAGGGAGACCTGACTAAACCTGAGAAATGTTGGCTTGTTTTGATGGCAGAATCAATCTTCCCCTGGGACAGCCACACAGCAATTCATGAGCTTTATTAGCTGAGCATGCTACCAGAGGTGTTCGGGCTGAGGACAGAGGCCTCTGCCCCTGGCCTCCCATGGCGCGGTCGAGAGAGGTCAGTCTGCAGCCACAGAGTGGAAGGCTGCCAGGTCAGCTGCAGGCACCAGGCACAGCAGCAGACCAAAGGGAGGTCAGCAAGAATTAGCAGTGTTTAATATGAACTCCAGGGAGATGCTGAGCTGTCACAGTTTGCTTCTAAATACCTCCTACCTTATGCTGTGTAAAAGCAAGCAGACTCTGTTAAAAGGGCTGACCCATCTGGCCAGTGCCCAGCTACCTAAGTCAGGCTGAGTTGCTAATTTGAAGACCACTTTGCTCAATGGATTATGAGATTTGGGGAAGGGGATGTGTCTGGTTTTTTACTTTGTCATTGCCTCAGATTGGGATGGAGTTAGGAAAAGTGGGGGTAAGCTTCTATTTTGTTCTTACATTTAATTTCACGCCCTCCAGGATATGTGGATGCAACAATAGGAAACGTCTGATTTAGAATTCTGCTTACAGTGTTTTCCTCTTCTGAAAACACCAGAACAATCACAATACTCGCTTGGCTGTGGTTTAGTCTCCTGTAGTTGGAGAATTTCCATTACTGGTCCCTTTAGCCACTTTCTGTCATCTCCTCCAAAAAAAGCCAACTAGCTAGGTCACTCTGAGGGCTAGTTTGGCAGCTGTCAGGTTCCAGATGATACTTCTTGAGTACTGGCATCTGCATCTGTGGCTGGTCCTTTCTCTATCCTCTGCCCTGGCTTTGTTCCCAGTGGCGCAACAGCCCTCAGGCTGGTGCAGGGCCAACCTACTGCTGGACTCCCTTCAGATCCTGGTGGCTGCTTTCCTTTGAGTCAGCCTTGATAAGAGAAAATATGCTTCACAGTAGCTGCTACACTTGCAAACAAACCCAATGGGCTGCATCTTGTACTCAAGGCAAGCACAAGCCTCACACTCTTCTAAACACAAGCTGGAAACTGTTGACTGCCACAGAGTGTCTGGAAGATGTACCAGTCATTTGTATTTGCACTGCTGAGCCATTTCTTCAGAAGCAAGGCAGACATTTCATACCTGCGTTGTTTTCAGACATAGAAACAGTTCCATCGGTAATCTCTGGTATGCAGTCACAAAATTGAAAATAACCAAATTAAGATTCTGGCAAGTTATCACCCATCAGCAGATGCACAACAAGCAACAGACTATGTCAGTACCTTAAGCCTAGACGAATCAAAGTAACTTACTAGTCTAAACCAACATTACATGAGTGCAGACCAAAATTACAGCCTCCCTTTGTTACAAACCACTAGAAAACTCTCTAAGTCCAGATTTTGTACTTGAAGTGTGAGATTGAAACTGACAGGACATAAATTAATAAGGACTTCATAGACAAAGAACATGAAAGCCCAAGAAACCTTGTAAAGGACTAAATTCCACATCATATATGCAACCTATGGAATTAAAAAATAAAATAATAAATGCTCAAAGCAATTGCCAGATAGTTCCTAGGTCACAAAGCTAAGTACTTTCTGAAACGAAGATTTCAAATTAATTTGCCTTAATATGCTTTTATAGCCAGTCTACCTCCCCAAAAATGCATAGTGAAACATGGTAGAAATTTTAACCAGTGAAACAGGCAGTACAGACTCTGTATATATCTCATCTGTACATAACATTTAACACGTAAACGTATGCCACATTTAACATGTAAATATAGGCTTAATGTTGTTTTAGGTATGTTCAAGCTGCAAAGTGTATGCAAAGCTCCCCAAGAATTCCCTTTTACCTACAGATTTCCTCTGCAGAGGGGGCAATGATGAGAGATACCAGGCTGGCAGAGGCTGCTGCCCTGTCTCCTGTGGTAGTTCGCAGCTCCACCATCCAAATCGTTTGCCAGAACACAACATGATAGTCAAGAAAGGGGGAATGGGAAAGTAGAAGGACAATGACAGACCAAACCAACAATTTATCTATCCTGTGGCTCTGTGAAGTTTTGATATGCTATAGGTAAAGCATTACTTCCCACCAGACTTCATTTCCCAGTCAGGAATTGTAATTATCTTCTCAAGACCCCCTGCTGGCCAGACAGTGTGATGGTTCATTCTCCCAGTGTCATGATCCTCCAGATCAAACACATCAAATCTCAATGGAAGACTAGACGTGTGCAGTGACCAGGCACAGTCTGATAAACTGTATGTCAAATTGAGGATAAACACCATTTGGGTTGTCTGATCCCTTCTGGGACACTCAAGCTAGACCAAAATATGCTTTGGTATTATGGTAACCTTGCCAGCAGCTGATATCCACAGAACTCAGATTTATTAATTTATAAAAACTTACAGAGCAAACTCACCAGGTAAATAAGAGCTCTTTAACGTTTACCATGTGACAACAGTCACTGGGCTTTTTTTCCTTGTGAAACTAGAATATACTTAGGCAAGTACAGTTAGTTTGGTCTCATTCCAGAGGCTGAAAAGGTGTCACAGGCAACCAGCTGCCTGCTAATTCTTCCATTAACAGGAAATCTCCAAACAGGATAGTGTTGCATAGTCTCCACTATGCCCTATCCTGCATTTCCTAGGCAGTGTGCATAGTAAGTAAAAAGATTGTTGAAGGAATATGGCTGCATATTTTGTCAAGTTCTGGTTCACTTAATGTTCTCTTGAGAGATTTTAGCTTCAGGTTATTCTAGCTGGATTTCTGGCATCAGAAAGATCACAGATAGCTCCCTGACCCCCTCTTAGGCTTTCACTAAGCAGAGTGAGTTCACATGAATCCACAAACCCTGGATGCAATTAAGGTTTTTTTTTTAAATCTCCTGTTGTCTCTGCAAAGCATCATTTACATTTTAGAAGAAGTGCTGCTACACTTATATGGCTATGCAGTCAAACTGAAGTTGGCAGCATTAAATCAGTTTCAATGGGTGGGTTTAGGTTATATGAGCTAAAAGGCATAGTTAAAAAATAAGGGTACTGATGAGCTACTTCAGACATCACATCACATAATGTCTTTCAGAAACTGATCAAAATCCACCTTAATACTAATTAAGATCCTCATTCAGCTCTTCCAAGTGGCCACATGCTCCACTTCTGATGACTAGAAAACTTCTGGCCTCAATTTACTCACTGGCAACCACAAGGCATTCATTCTTATGGCAATGTCACTGTTAAGTTGAAGAAACTGTCACCACTGGCGCTATTCAGCCTGGAGAAGAGAAGGCTGCTTGGAGACCTCATAGAAACCTTCCAGTATCTGAAGGGGGCCTATAAGGATTCTGGGGAGGGACTCTTCATTAGGGACTGTAGTGATAGGACAAGGGGTAACAGCTTGAAACTTAAACAGGGGAAGTTTAGATTGGATTTAAGGAAATTCTTTACTGTTAGACTGGTGAGGCACTGGAATGGGTTGCCCAAGAAAGTTGTGAATGCTCCATCCCTGGCGGTGCTCAAGGCCAGGTTGGATGGAGTCTTGGGTGACACGGTTTAGTGTGAGGTGTCCCTGCCCATGACAGGAGGGTTGGAACTAGCTGATCGTAAGGTCCTTTCCAACCCTAACTATTCTATGATTCTATGATCTACCACAACTGACCACCACTGTGTATATTCTGCCTTCTATATTAAACACGTCTAGATGTTTAACAATGTTTTACCATATTCTGGATTCATCAGACTTTCCAATAAATGTTGTCTTCTCTTGTTAGAAAATTCTAACTCTTTCTACCTTCTCTGACACCTCTCCAGCTATCAGCATAGTAGCATATGTACAGCATACCATGGCCCAATTCTCTTCACAAATCTACCCTCTGGAAGACTGTGCAGACCTGTGTAGATCTGTAGCATTATCTACTGCACAATACAAAGTCTTAGTTGGCAAAGAAATAGCTTGGCAAAGCTATTTCTATGCATACTCCAGACAGACAAAAATGTTACCTAGTAGCTTCTAAATAGTTACTATAATTTGGCATATAGATGGTATGTGAAACTTTTGATCTCTCATTTTAAATAACTGATTGCTTCAAATGCAAGTTTCTATGAAACCAGTGGCATAGAGTTAGCTTCTAAAGTTTACCTGTCAAAAAAGTTTGGCACAACTATGTGGTAGTCAGGGAGATTAAGTCATTTAAAAAATTGAGTCTGTAGAAAAGACTCTTCTAACCTATAGCAAGAGTTTCAAAATTATCCCAAATAGACTCCACAACATCTCTGGGCAACCTGTGTCAATGCTCTGTCACCTTTGCAGTGAATAAGTGTTTCCAGATGTTCAGATGCTCCTGTGTTTTAGCTGATGCCCATTGCCTCTGGTCTTGCCACTGGGCCTGGCTCTGTCTTCTTTACACCCGACCTTCAGATATTTAAGTCCATTGATAAGATCCTCCCTGAGCCTTCTTTATTAAATGGGGTCTTTCTTAATATTAACAAGTAAAAGCAGTACTTGTAGTCTAGGCAAGCCATATCAACTTCGAGTACTTAGGCCAACTTTTCTCAATTAATGTATTTCCTCAGCAAGGCAAGAGTTAAAAAGCTTCAATGAGAACTAGAGACTGAGCACTTTATGCAGCATTTAGAAATGGTAAATACCTGTCAATATCAATTTTGGAAGAAAATAATTTCATTCCTATAAATGCAATAACTCTATAATAAGATCAGTTTAAAAGAAAACCAGATTTGATAGCAGTTTTGAAGGCTACTGGAACCAACAGACAAAAATTTATTTTCAATAAGCATGGGGATAAAAAATCTTACCTTTGCTAGAATTTCTATCTACATATTACAAGAAAATTAGTTAGAGAATTGACAAGTTATCAAGTGATTATAAGTTAGGAAGTGATTATCAGGTAAAGAGTTTTACCCAGTAAAGTCAAAAGCATATTTCTCTGATTGCATTTGAAGCAGCATATTGCGCATATGATTGCCTGCCAATGATTCCACTGGCAGAAGGATCAAGTCCTAATTTGCTTCAGAGGGCTGCCAACAGGATGACAATCTAGCGCTGTGTTTAGCATTGACTTAGAAGATTAGCCTGCCACTAGAGAAAGGCATGTGACTACCTATGTACAAATCATTTACAATGCATTTTAAGCCATGCTAATATATACATTATACATTTTATCTCACTTATTCATTCCTCCAGTTTCTCCTTGTTCAAAATCATGGCAGCATTTTGCTTCCACCAGGGAGAGCAGGTGAAGAGCTGCAGCCATTCTATGCACCTGCATTAATGCTAAATCAGCTCTCATGAATTGTGCATGAGATCCAATATGTTATAGTCATTAACTCTGGCACAAAGTAAAAAAGCTTCTTTAGACAAGACTTTCCTTTACCATGTCAGGCCAGAAATAAAACCTACAGAAGGCAGTGAATCAGACCCTATTTTTTTTCCTTTTACTCATATTAAAGGAGGAATATGTTTAAATTAGGAAACATCAATTGCAGGAGAAAGGAAGAAAAGACGAAACCGTGACATATAAGCATTACCTGTGATTAGTTTAATATATAATTTTCTCGGTTGTCCATGATCCATAACAGCAACTAAAGTTTTAGAGTACATTTATATCCATTACAGGAAGAATAAGCCTCATAACCTACATTCATTTTCTTAGTCCACTAATTGTGTTTTCTCCCCGAAAAATTTTAACGTTGCCCTTAAATGAAAGAGTCCATCAGTACAACCGCTGTTCTAGTTTTCTCTTCAGAGCCGTAAACAGCTATAGCTCAGTTAAGTGCTTCCCTCTAGTGTCCACACACATCACATACACTGAATCCTTAAGGTGTATCAACTGAGTTTGGTTAATTTTCAAGGGTGGTTACATAATCATTTCACTCAATATCTGACATTGAGGCTCCAGGTGAAGATAACACAGGATCAGTTTCATAGATTAAATTCTTCATTCACGAAATTGCAATGTAATATTTTTTCTTTCTTATATCTCAGTCATCCGGTTCCAAATCCCTGCCAAGGCAGACACCTTCCACTAGACCAGGTTGCTCAAAGCCCCATCCAGACTGGCTTTGAACATTACCAGGGATGGGGCAGCCACAGCTTGTCTGGGCAATCTGTGCCAGGGCCTCACTACCCTCATAGTGAGGAATTTTTTCCTTACATCTAACCTAGACCTCCCCTGTTTAAGTTTCAACATGTATATTATAACTTCCTTAATGTGAATTTAGCTCCCAGGAGTTTTCAGCCAGCATACTAAGGTTCTTTAGGTCACAGTGCTCCTTCATGGTCATAGTCTACTGATACCAAGTTTGTGACAAATGTATGTGTGGGGATGGGTGTGTAAGAAAGACAGAGAGAGAATGTATTTGAAAATCTGACTTGCTCTTAGGTATCACATTTCTGTCTTAATGGCCTTTCCTGTTTCTTTGTGTACGAGTCTGGGAATTTTATGAAGTCAGTATTTTCCTGTACTTGCTGAAATAGTGAAGTTTCAGAGCTTTGTAAAACACAAATGCTATTGCAGCTGAAAAACGGTAAAAACGGGCATAAGAGGCAAGGAATTTCAAGTCCTAGTTCAAGTACCTAAGTTTTGTCTGCTCAAGGGTATGACGCTGTGAGGGAATAAGGGGAAAAGAGAGTTTAAAACTTTAGGAAATATTTTGCTTTTAATGATTCAACTGAGTTTTTGAAATACCGCTGCAGGATTAAGAGGATTCAGAACAGAATTTTTCCAGGACTACTTTCAGTTGCCTTTATAAACATTATATTTCTATCTACAGTACAATGCAAGGTGTGCTAGATGAAGAGCTATAAAAAACCCCTCTTTTCTTATGAATGTTTTTTTTGTTTGGTTTGTTAATTTGGTTTTGTGTGTGTGTGTGCATTTTGTTTGGGTTTTTTTAAGCATCACTTGTTTCTTCCTCACTTCAGAAAATGAGGTCTATGTGACTGTACCATGTCTCAGTCCATCTGCCCAGTGTGGCAGTCCTCTGATAATCATTTCAAGCTAATTTCAGCTAATAATGCAGAAGATGCCTAAAAGATATTAAGAACTTACAAGCTTTATAAAAAAAACAGTGGCTTGTCAGGGAAGAGAGAAAAACTGAATGCCCTTGTAGAAGGAAAGACTTCTATGCACAAGATGCCTGAGATCATGAGCTCAAAATCTATCTTCAAACAATCCACATGTGAAACCCAGTGCCAAAGACAGTATGTACGCCTAGACAGTGTCTAGACTGTACCTGTGTGGGCAACCAGTGATACAGCAGGACCTGGAGATATTACAGAACCCTGGCAAGAAAGTGATAAATGCCATGGAAGAGCTTAGAGTAATTATGAAAAAGGAAATGCAAGAATTGCAAAAGATCCATTTTTCCTTAAATCAGCTTCACATGGAACAACTCATTAGGAGTTTGCTAATTTCAGAGGAAGGTTCAATGAAGGATCCAGCTTCTAGTATTATTCATGCTGCTTTCTTAACTGAAAAAAGGGGTTTTTTTCATAGTCTTTAGAATAAAAACTAGGAACGTATCAAACCAAGTCTCAGGAAGTCCCTTATATGAGAAAAGATTCCACAGCCAATACTTTTATTATCATTTCTATGGAGCTGTGAAATTTCCTTCTCCTAGCAGTGCCCACACAATCAAGGATAGGAGAAAGCCCAAGAAGTTATTTTTTCCTTATGAAAAGAACATAAGGAAAGAGCTCTGTATCTGTGGGAAGAAGTTTAGTGCTTACCAAGGAATGTGGAATCCCGGTTGTTTCCAGATGACTTTTGACTTATCATCTAGGCATCTATTTCCTTTAGAATGGCAGCTAGTTACACTCCTGCAGTATCTTTGAGGGGCCATGATTAAGACACCCATCCCTAAAATCAGAATAATAGCATTTCTGTTTATCACAGGAATTAAGTAAAGAAATGTATGTTGATGATGGTGAAGCAATCAGATGCTGCTTCAATCAGTACTTTAATTTGTCTTTGGGATGTCTGATGTAGCCACTCCAGAGGCAAGCAGCATAGAACTGTGAAGATGTTCTCTGTACAAGATTATTTTTTAATGCTACAGTTGGGTTTCCCCAGGCAGGAGGTGATTTGAGTCTCAGTCTCACACTATATGTGCTTGCAAAGAAAGCTGTCACAGAGCAGTTTCCTGTTAAGCGTCTGATTTCCTATGTCCCCTTCTCACTGCAGTAGTTCAAGTGATCTAACTCCAGTTCTTACAAGCTGTGCTGACACCTACATGAAGCATTAGCTTTCTTCAGTGCCCCACTGGCATCTACGCACCCAGAGGCTGGTTCAGAGCTCTGCACACATCAAACGCCTGGCAAGCACATGAGCGGTCGCCTGGCAGGAAAAGGAGGATGCATATTTTTGCACCTCCTATATAATTCTTTTCTCACTTGATATTATTAGTACCCTTCTCTCTTGTCATGTTTCTGAGTTGCTAACCTTCAAGCTGAAATTCAAAAGTTAGTAAGGGAAGGTTCTTGTACACCAGCAGCCACAAAAATATATCACATCCACGGCTAGTAAGAGGCTACAGGCCTTGAACTGATTTTTCAAGGTCCCAGGTCTGAGGCTTAGCAGGCTTTGTTTGACCATGGCCTGCCTACGCTTTTCTTTTAGCTTGTTTAGATGTAACAGCAATTTTTCTACATGAACAGGTTGCCATGCCTAATTAGTTTTATTTTTGCTTTTATTTCAATAGTACAACCATAGCTTTTCTATAGAGTAACAAGTAATTTTCTATAGAGTATCAAGTAATTCCTCTGTGTAGAGTGAAATATTTACTCCAGCATAGTGAAGTAGGAGTAGAGCAGTAGAGGGAACAGAGTACAATAGCGCTGGGAACAAAGGATACAGTGTAGAGGTATGAGGGTGGTAAGAAAGTGGCCAAAAAGTAGCACTGGAGATCTCAGGGGTATAGATGATTTATGTACAGTCATTTAAAGAAATGGACATATGGACCTGGACAAAACTGGTTTTAGGAAGTCACAAAGAGAGCAAAGAAAAAGCATCTAATATTTGTGAAACAGTTTGTATAGAAAACTTGGATGTGATACGATGTTGCATATATTAACAAAGAGCAGGTTGCAAATCTGCATCAGAAAACAACTCAAAGTGAACCCAGAGTGAAGAAGAATCCACCAACATGATAATTCTGTGGCAACAGAGAAGAAATCCCACCATCAGCACCACTCCTCCTAGCAAAGAATGTGGAACACTGAACCTTTCTGCAACCCTCTGCTCCCTTCTGTCTTTGTGAGAAAGATTGGACCCATCGATCCAGGACCCGGAAGGGCAGTGGGTATACATTAGCAATTTAAAGCATACTATTACTACCGAGACCTATTTGTAGTAATATTCTTTTATTTATTTGCTTCCCTTTTTTCTGCATTTATTAGATACAACAGTTATTTTGATTATCCTGTTGAGATTTTAATTATACCAACAATAATTTCTTGGCTTTACTTATACGGTGTGTTCTTTCTTGCATGACAAGATTGTGAATTTAGCAGGGTGACAGACGAACAAGTACAATGATTACATAAACTCTCTTTAGATGCCAGGCTTAGAATTGAAATCCAATTGCAACAGCAGAGTAGAATCCACTCTCTTCTATCTTCCTTTTTTATTTTTTGGTCTTGATACAACTCTCTTATGTAAGTCTTTTGTCAAAGATTATAAGAGCCAAGCCTTCCTTTCACAGCAACAGTGTACATATTTTCACATCACCAATCTAAATAGCAACACCAATTCAGTAACATAGAATAAGAGACTGGTGGGTTATTATAATTTATTTGAAACTGAATTAAGGGAGATTTACAGAAAAAGAACAGTTGAGATTGGAACAGATTAGATGTGGAGGATATAGAAAAGCTTTATAACTTGAGCTTTCTAATTACAAGTTCACCAGGTTACTACTAATGAATAGTTCAAATGGAATCAAGCCTGAGTTGGGGCAGTCAGATGGAAGAGATGGTCTCTTGTGTCTTCTTCCTGCTGTATTTTCTTAGATAATTCTATACATAATGCATTAATATTTATTTCCCCGTTCACACTTTTTACTTTGTTGTTGTATCTTGGACTAAGGCTAGATTTGCTTGTTTGTTTGTTTTGTTTTGTGGCACAGAATGCAAAAGAAAATGTGCAAAACCACAGTGCCAGATACAGAAATTATCTCACTGAGTGAAAAGCATCAACTAATGCTTCTGTGAATGTCTACATCAACCTACTATCCCTGGATGTATAATTTTTTCATTTCATAGGTGATGATGAACTGTAGAATTCTCATAATTTCTTCAAAACTCTGAGCATCCTTGTAATGAGGAAACAGAAAGAATTTAGTCAGGGAGTCTCTTCTGCAGTGCATTTATTCCTGAAATGCATAACATAAAGTCATCTGGATTGTACAGATTATCTGGTTCAGAAAGGCGTTTAGTTAATGCCTATACAGCAGAGACAAAGACAAGGAACAGAAAAAGTTACAAATTGAAGACATAGGTACACAAACCCTAATGGGCAGCAGATAGCCAAAACAATGGCAAGGACCAGAACTCTTGCTGCCTGATGGGCCATTTGGGACCCATCTGCTAAGCCCCTGAAAGGATCAGCTAAGACTTCGATACCAGGAAAACAGCATAATCAGGGATCTCACAGAAAAGACTGAAGATCTTATGGGATATTTGAGGAGTCTTGTGGGATTGCATGAGACTCATGCAATGGGGCATCTTAAGGGGATTGTAGGAATGTGCAGAGTTTACTAAGGGATGTTTAGAAGAAAGGTCAAAGGTAGTGGAAGGGATAAAGATAGATTGGGGAGAAGCAGGCATAGAAAAGTGAAGAAGAGGAAAGACAAACAGGAGCAGGTCACAGTTAAGCAGGCTGCAGGTCAGTACTGTTGTGTGGCCAAGCCTGCACCTGGCCTCTCCATTAAATTCTATTTTCTGTGCAAGCATTCTCCCTGTTTTGCGTATGTGTGCATGTATATGCTTGTGTGTGTGTGTGTGTGTGTGTGTGTGTGTGTGTGTGTGTGTGTGTGCTCTGCTACTAAACGTCAGGCTGGACCACCTTGCAAATCTAAGGTCAGCACCTAGACAGGCCCAAGGACTGAGCAGTTGACAGCATGAATGGAAAAAATCCAGTGATGCTTATGGAAAATTTAGGGTTTAACTGTACTGGTGAAATAGCAAAAAAAAGCTGCAAAATGACTGAACATCCTATCAGCCTCATATTACTCTTTTCCTTCTCTGAACATAAGAACTGGTGTACTCAAAACATGTTATACAAAGAACCTTGTAGAAAGTTACTAAAATTGCACATAAATCAGCAGAAGTGATATACTTCAGGTTTATGGAAATATCTTTAGCATCTCCATGGGTTCTACTTCAATCTGATTAAAAAACCTTTGAAATAGTATAAGAAAATACTTAAAACATGCTTAGTAAAGCCATGGGAATAAGTTTTTATCTAGACAACTTGGCTCATCTGCAGTGACAAAAACAAACACTCAGCCTGTCACAGCTTGAAGAGGTGTAACCAATATAAGTTCTTAGGGTCTTCTTTCAAAATTAACACTGAAAATGTAGGTTCTAGATTTCAAAATGAAAACATGTAAAAAAAAAAAAAAATTAAAAAAAAAAGACCAGTCTTCCCACTTACCAGTGGGAAGATAAAGAAATAGTTTTTATATTTTCTTTATGGAATTGATAGCTTTTCTTTGAAAAATTTTTTATACTATTAAATTATATTTCCGTAGTACAACACTCCATTTTCTGCTATTTTCAATTTGTCCTAAGACAGCAAATGCCCTAAACACTTTTTTTCACAAGTTACATGCTATTTTGAAGTCTAATATTTTACACTTTACATTTTGTGTAGACTGAAAAGCCAAAAAATTCTGTGAGAACAAAATATTCATCCATGAACAAAAGACTCAAGCACAAAATGTGCATTATAAGGTATGAGAGGTCCCTCTGCTGGAATTTTACATTATTCCAGTCCTGAGATAAAATGCACAGAAAAGTTCACACTACACAGTTCAATCTATTTCTAAATCATGTGAGCAAGAAATTAATACTTCTGCTAGCCTAATTACAGTAATTCTTAAGATCATTGTAAACATGCAGTGGTATGGAAGACAATAAACGATATTACAGCCATGTCTGAGGAAAATGTATCGATCACATTCATGTACATTTAAACTGTTGTACAGCCATCTAGATTTCAACTTCAGGAAGAGTTATATGAATTGTAATACTTCTAAGCTACCCTTTTCAGGGAATCCATGCTGGCTGAGCACTCAAGATATGCCAGTCGGACACTTAGTATTCAGTTTTTCAGTGTTATAAAAACCTATATAGAAAAACAGGCTTGGCTGCAAAGTCACCTTTTACATTACTCAAAATCTTAATCCCAGATGGAATTTCAACACTACAATGCTAAACCAAACAGTTCTGACAGTAAGATGGAACAAAGTTGGGAAAGTATGAAACAGTCAAATAGGAATCATAACAGCAACACAGACATGTAAGAACATGCAATCTTCAGAAAAAATATAAAATAACCATGTGAGGTAACATGGGTAAAGCCATTCTGGGTCAAAACTATTTTCTGAGCAGAACTGTAAAAGAAATTCTGGCATAGTGCTACACACAGGATTGGAAACAGAAACGGAGAGATGACCTCCCATTATGCTATCAAATAGAGCAATTCTGCTGGAAATTCTATCATGATGGAAAGCAAGAAAACATAATAGAAAGAATAAACAAAAGTAATCAAGTAAATAAGGTTATAAACACTAAATTTTTTATTCCATAAAATTCTAATAATTTTATGTAATTAGCCAAACTATGGACTTCAGAGGCCTGAAAGGGGACGTACCTTGTATCTTCTCCTCACAGTCAGGAATACACTAGCAACAGATCCAGAAAAGCTTAGAGGTGTCCAATTGCTATAACATATGCTCTCCAATGTCTCAGAGCAACTCAGGTACAGCACAGGATCGACTGACTCCCTGTAGCGAGGGTCCATCCCTAGCACTGATGAGTATCTGAAACCCTACCTTGAATAAAAATGAAGAAGTATGCATTTGAAGCAAATAACCAAGAGGAATTCTTTAAACTGCTCTATGTATATCTGAGTTCTTCCACATAGTGATAGTTCCTGAAGTTCTTTCCAAAATCCTACTGCTCTAGAGCAGGTTATGTATTCTCAATAAATTTTTACTGTAATAGGAATGTCAGATTTCACCTGCATCTTTCAGCATACTAGGCTGATGTTTTCTCTTTGTACATACAACTCATTCCATATATGCACAAACAGCTTGAGTTTAATTTTCCTCATTTTATCGTATCATTTCAGGGATAGCCTGTTCTCTTTTAGAAACAATTTGCGGTTTTCTATGCACTGTAATAAGCATGATGAAATATCTTACAAAGTCTCATTTCCTGTTAGATGTTGAATGTTTTATTTATTTCAGCTTGCACAACTTATGCAAGAGAGACCAAGTGGAAAGAAGAGACCAGCAGAAAACCTGCTGGATGCAAATTAAAAGTCCTCTTAGTGGACTTAACACTGTGGCTCAGTACCACTTTGATGTCTTTTTATGTAGTTAATTTCACATCAGACTGTTACCAATAGAGGTTTGTTTCTAGGAATCACGGTGCATGTGAGGAATAGCTCTGTTCTGCCACTGCTGATGAAGTCCTTGAGAAAATGCGTTTGAACACAGCCTGTTGTTTCAAAAAACATTTTGCCTGGTTCCTATTCAGCAAGAAAATGTCCTCTATTACCTTTTTCCTTTTCAGTCTAGGGCAGGTAGAGAAAAGATTTGCATTTAATTTGGATTCTTTGTAGCAAAATATAGCTTGGAGAAGTTTTCAGATCAGCAACTACTACATCAAGGGTGTGCAACACAGGAGTAGTTTAGAGAATAAGAAACCTTATTTCCTGGAGCATTTCACAAAATGTTGAAAGGAACATGCTGCAGAAATAGTCTTGGCCATTCACTGGGCAGTTCTTATCTCGACTGTTATCAGTCTAGCTGCTGATGTTTAATGTAATTACTTTTCCCACATATGTATGAATTTTTTAATAGAAAAACTATTTCATATTGTAGCTCACTCTGATTTATTAGACAAAACATATTGTTTCTAAGACCCACTCAGAAATATTCCGAAAGTTATTTAAAAACAAACAAACAAAACCCAAACCAAACAAACCCCTAGAAGATATAGAAAGTTTTAAGTACCACTTTAGGGAAAAATATGTCTGATTTTTCTTCTAGGTTAGTTGTTACATATGTGAATTTACAGCTATGTTGGTGAGTCTTCCTAGTCAGAGAAAGAAAATTTTCGGATACTGGCCTTCTAGGGTTAAAAATGTCCAGAGCACGAGACATGCTCTGCCACAATAAAGCATCACTCACATGGAGCCTGATAATGTCACTGCACCAACACGGCAAAATAAGGCAGTTCTGAGGTATGCTGGATCCTCAGCTGGCCTCTAACATGGTTTTGGTTTCTTTGAACACATTTTCTTCGAACACATTTTCTTCAAACGGGAACAGGAGTACAGAAACAGGAAGGGAAATGGTGTTGCCTCATCCCAGCACAGATTGACTTCTTGTTCCAACACAGTTAGGGCATGCTTTAAGAGGTAATACCAAGTAATTACTCTAAAGTGTCTGAACACAGCCAAAGAGAAACAAAAGCACAAGTTCTGTGGAAAATATATCCATTTGAAATACAGACTAGGCTTTGTAAATAATAAAGCTTTTGTTTACAAATTCAGTCTTGTAGTCCTAATTAATCTGAGCACCTTTACTGAAACACATGGGACATTATTATGTTTTTAATTAGTTAAACATAAGAATAAGAATATCCCAGCATGGTGAGACTCAATCCCTAATTCACTAGATCCAAATATAGAAGGAAATTATTTCCTGACTGAAACAACTGTGCACTTCATTGGAATGCATATTCCACATTTAACATATTCAGAAAAGGGAAACCAGCCATTATAGACGAGGGTATAACACTCAGTGTAAATATTTGGAGCTGCAAGATGAGACAAGTATGAAGATGAATCAATAGGAAAGTTTTGTTGAGCCTTTGTAGTTGTACTCCCATTTACCTAGAGCACTCTAATAGCAAAAGGCAAAATGACCATGTGATAGTTTCAGACTTTGGCTAGTTGGTTTCAAAGTTTAATGTTTGATCTCATATTCTGCAGCTCTGATTATACTGTTAAGCTTGGAGATTCACAAACCTTTGACTAAAAACTGTTTCTTCATGCTTTTGTAACTCATTCAACTAATTCTAATATCTTAGCAAGGGTTTTCACATGGTGTTCCAAGGTAGCCTTTAGTCAAGTTGGCGAAATAATTTCAACACAAGGGCTGTAAGATGAGTGGAAAATTGTCTGGCAGGCTCAAAGAGTTGCAATCAACAGTATAAAGGGCAACTGAGAGTGAGTTCCCAACAGTGTTACTCAGGAGTCTATGCTGGGTCTATTGCTTTCAATGTCTTTTCTAACGATCTGGACAATGGAAGTGAATATACTTGCAGAGATTTTTAGAGATATCATACTGGGAGGAAGGAATCAGTGCACTGGAGGGTGGAGGAATTTCCGACAGAGGAATTTCAACAGACTAGAAAGACTGATCTCAAGTTCAACAAAGGCAAATGGAAAGTCATGTGTTTTGGATGGAATAACCCCACTCAGTTGCACATACGGAGTGCTGCCTGCTAGAAAGTAGCTCTGCAAAATGGACATGTGCTCCTGGTGAGCATGAAAATGAGTCAATGTTCCACTCTTCCAGCCAAGAATACAAACTGGCTTCTATTAGCAAGAGTTGGCAAGCGGATTCAGGGAAATAATGAGTCTCTTTTATTCAGCACTTACGAGAACTCATCTGGAGTACTGTGTCCGCTTTAGAAAGAAATCTAAAGGGAAATCTACAGCTGCTTAAAGTTAGGGTATAGAGAAGGTAGAGCCAGATTTCTCTTGGAGGTGCAGAGTGATAGGAGAACTGGCATGGACACATATTGCAATAAAGGAAATTTTGACTAGTAAAAAAAAAAAAACATTCACAATGACGGTAATCAAAAATTGAAAAAGGGTGCCCCAAAAGGCTGTATCCCATCATACTGGAGATATTCAAAACTCAGCAGGACACACCCCTGTGACCTCCAGAGATCTTTTTCCCCATCTATTATATTCTGTTAAGAAGATTGATTCCTCTATAGGCCAACTTATTCCACTTGTTCCAGGATGAAGTGACTTACCTTAAGTCCCTCTTTCTTCATTGCCTAGAGAATCAGCATAGAAAACTGCTTATAGAACTGATAACTCATAGATGGTAAACATTATACAAAATTAATTCATCCTTTAGTATTATTCATTAACCAAATTGCTCATAAGCAACTAGTTTGTTAGTTATTTAATGCCCAGAACAATCTATGAACTGAAAAGAGAAATCCCAGAGAAAAACAAACTAATCTTTAGATGACAAGTTTGATGATTCAGCAAACGAAGTAGCAATAATTTTATTAGATTTTATTAGATTTATTTTTGATAAAGAAATCCATAGGCTAATAAAAATCACAAGCTACACTCCTTAGTCTGCATACCAGAAATTATAAATGTGTAACAGAAGCACTCAACAATTTCTTTAAAACACTTAAGCTTTTGAATAGATTCATTCTAATAGATCAGAGGTTTTTAGCCAAACCATCCAATAGCTGGGTTTAGCTAAAAACCTCAAACACTTGACAGCTGATACTGATCAAAGAAAATTATATTGTTTCATTTAGGAATAATAGATTTATTTTAACTGTTAAGGTGATCTTTTTTTGAGCAACTAAATAAAATACTTAAAGCAGACTGATATCACTTACATATTAGTGAGGTTGGATTCTAGCCCAAAGCAACAATTTTAGCTGTTAGACATCTAAGCCTGGGCTACTCATTGTAGATTTCTTCTATATCAATAAACAAAAAAACATTTCAAGACATCAATCCTGAGAAATTGTCTAAGTGCCATTAAATCACATTTTGGAGTTGCCTATTTTCCACTATCTAGTGGTAAAGAAACCTCAGATGACTAACTCAGAGTAAGAGCATATTAGTGTTTTGGGTCAGGAATGTGTTTCTAAAACAAATCTTCTGATCTTAAGCGGGGACAATGCTTTCTTCTGCATCACAAAGTCATCTTGTAACGTATGAACTAAATTCCTTTGAGAAGATGCACTTCAGGATCACAACTGAATACATCTTTGTCGATTATTTGACAGAATGAGACTAATGAGGACTAATCTCTCCAAAACTTGCATAGTGTAGATCTCCACTCCTCAGAATCAACTGGTTTGGTTCTACAGATTCATTCCTATTGCTTGTATAACTTCCTAATGAAGACATAACCCATGACTGAACTTTAGACCAATATGTTTAATAGAGATTAATTTCTTTCAAGAATCCAGTCACTAACTCATTCATAGAATCATAGAATCATAGAATAATTTGGGTTGGAAAGGACCTTAAGATCATCAAATTCCAACCCCCCTGCCATGGGCAGGGACACCTCACACTAAACCATGTTACCCAAGACTCCATCCAACCTGGCCTTGAACACCGCCAGGGATGGAGCATTCACAACTTTCTTGGGCAACCCATTCCAGTGCCTCACCACCCTCACAGTAAAGAATTTCTTCCTTATATCCA
>JANHGB010026626.1:0-20159 GCA_026283785.1 Coracopsis vasa
TATTATCTCTCAAGGGGGTTTTCTGTAAGAAAATGAAACAAATTCTTCAGAGAAGCCAAGAATTGTTACAGTGTATGCAAAGGAAAGCGCTATTCAGGAAACACAGTTTGATTTTACTGACAGATTTCTGTAACGGCATTCTGCATATCACTGTTATAGTCAAGAAATAGGTACTACAAAATAAATCGTGATAGACACATATGTATACGTTTGTATGTTTGTGTCATTAAGTAGTCTAGTTTGTAAGTGCAGCAGGTACCTGTGGTTTGATGATTTGACCGTAAGGGTCAGAAGGCCAGATTCTACACAGCAGGTACTGGTTCAAGGGCTGCTGTGATGACCATCCTGTGGTTTGCATGCTACTTCCTTCCACCTTCTGTTGTAGAACAGGAAAGGGAGAGTAAAGCAAATACTGTCTAATTATTAATGCGCTTCCGTCTGCTTTAGATGGCAAAAGGTGATACCAGTGAAATATTCACTGTAAGTCCTGGAGTGCTAAACATGACTGTCAGTTTTGGAAGAGTTCAGCCTTCTTTATATTTTACTCATTTATGCAGGGAGAAGCAGGAATAGTGGTGGAAGCACTAGACAGTAAGATGCTGTCCTTAATCTGCTGAGAAGGTCTCTGTGGTATCTTTTTTTGTGATTTTGATGAGCAATTGTTTAAAAAGTTGCTATTGCTTTACCTTTTCCATACATGTTTCCACAGGAGCGAAATTATTTTTCTCACATAGAGCAGCTTTTTCTCCTAACCCATTTTTGCGTTTGCAGTATGAATTGGCAGTTTAGAATTGATGTACACACACATACTCTCAGAGAACATCTGTATAATTTACATTAATTTCTGGGCTATTTTGTGTGTGTTGAAAATATGCATTATAATCAATTCCCTAACATAGAAACTGGCTTTTAATGAACATTAAAAATTATGTTATTTCTTAAATATGAAAGCAGAACATTCACTGGAAAACACATTGTAAAAAGTACCCACAATATTTATATCTGTAGTATGGAGGCAGGAGGAGACTGAGCAGATTAACAGAACACTTACTGGAGCTGAAAGAAAGGCAGCGCTTTGTGGACTTCTGGAACAAGAGGCTCAGCTGATTGCTTCCATTGGGAGACACAAACTAAATACAGATGAGGAGAATCGACAAAAAGCGATACTGCACTTTCTGAGTAAGGTCAGTGATGTAATTTTAGATTGAACATAAAAAAAAACAAAGTACAGGAACAGAAAAGACATCTGCAAACTACCTGCCAAAAGTAACTTTTGTAGCTTAACAGTTAGTTATGTGAATGCTAATGTTATAAATATCCAAATTATCTAGTTGTTCAAGTCAATACAATTCAGTCAATTTCTTTTTTCCAAGCTGAGAATTTCCTAGCTCTGTGACTGATTGAAGGACTAATAATGCATCATTAAGACTGTTAACTACCTGTGTCTAATATAAATCTCGGGTGTGTATATAACATTAAAATATAGCACTGAGTGAATGAATTTTGTATTATAGAATCATAGACTCATAGAATAGTCAGGGTTAGAAAGGACCTTAAGATCATCTAGTTCCAACCACTCTGCCATGGGCAGGGACACCTCCCACTAAACCATGTCACCCAAGGCTCTGTCCAACCTAGCCTTGAACACCGCTAGGGATGAAGCATTCACAGCTTCCCCGGGCAACCCATTCCAGTGCCTCACCACCCTCACAGTAAAGAACTTCCTCCTTATATCCAATCTAAACTTGCCCTGTTTAAGTTTTAACCCATTACCCCTTGTGTCCTATCACTACAGTCCTTAATGAAGAGTCCCTCCCAGCATCCTGGTAGGCCCCCTTCATTATGCAGTATTCTGCATAAAGAGCATGCTTCAGATGGCACTGTTTACAGCATTAAAGGCTCTAATTCTAACAACTCAGAATGATCAATTTCCCTGTTGAGCACAGGCCTCTGGTCATCATTATGTCTTTCTGTAAAGAAAGCATTTATTCTCTTTCCATGTACAGGATAGAAAACCAGAAGAACTTTGACTGAATCTTATATCATATTGAACTCGATTATTAATTCACTAGTTTCAGATCCATTAGAACTTTAGCTTGCGGTCTTATTCTTGCATGATCTTAGGGAAGAAATTTAACTTGAGTGTTCTTCAGGCTTTCATCTATAAAACAAAGAAGAGCATTCATACACAAACATGATTTAGGCCTTTTTTAGGTAGACAACCCAGCAATCCACCCCCTGAAAAAAAAAAAAAAGAAATAGTTTATTTTCTGGCTGTTTTCATAGTATGTGATGAAAAATGGGGTTGATTGAAGAATAAGGTTGATTGAAGAATGGAGTTGATTGAAGAATGGGGTTGTAAATTAGTAACTTCAAGGACATTAGGCTTTGTTAGCAACTATAGAGATAAGGAAATGGCTAACATAAGCATTGTGCAAGAACTGGCTAGAACCGGCCTGGTGGTTACTGACATGACAACGATCCTAAAATGAAGTGATGAAGAGGAAGATGATGAAGAAATAACCACTAGGGGTCCCAAAACCCACTACCACATTTTAGTGCGCATGTCAGAGGAATTCTAGAAGTACGATGTAATGTATAAGTAACTCAATGAATGTGTATGTAATCTAATGAATATGTATGTTTAAGGACAACATAATCACAGGCTGGTTGATGCTCGGACAAGACACACCAGGAGGAGCTATCCTCTGTGTCTCCCGGCGCCGCAGGAAAGAATACCTGCTTGTCAACTTAAACTTCGTTGGCAAGATCCTGAAGGTTTCTCAGAATCAGTGACATAATTATGAAAAGAAATGCTGCAACAGAAATAGGTTTTTTACGGGGTTGAGGTTTTTTTTTATTTTTTGTTTTTCTTTTTTTAAAATTTTGACCATTTAGTGCTCAAAAGTAAAATGGGAGTTTTATCTAAAAAAACCCACCCTGTTTTTCATTCTTTTTATTACTGATGTATGGGATCTGGACTGTAAAAAGTGATTTGATGAAAGTACAAAACTAAATATTTATGAACCAAAAGGAATATTTAGGATATCAAAACTTTGAATGATTTTTATTATTCAGTAGAATAAATGTTAATAACTAAATGTTTGCTTCTGCTATTTGCAATATATTTTGTTATATTCTCAGAAAAAACAAATATATTTCTCTCTTAAATGAGTTTCTACCTTTATTTTTCCATTAAGGACTGCTTTCCAAGGTCCTGCCCTGTGCAGATTACTGCCAGTATATATTCTCACAAGTTTTTTTACATCTAGGAACCAGAAGCAAAATGTTCTTCAGTACCAGAATCCTTAGTGACAATTGACATTTGGAGATCCTGGAGACACATGACAGACAAGAGATTTTCTCTCTTTCCAAGTAGTGGGCATGTTTCTGAAGCACTTGCTATTAATTTTGTTTTTTCATTAAAGAGATTGCTTTCTTTTTAGTTTGAAAATCTCTTGAGTTCTGAACTACTGAAACTTTTTTCATGTTTTTTATTTTTTTATTTTTTCATGTCAGCTATAGGGCTTTAAGTGTTCTGAACTGCTGACATTGGTAGCAGCCTAATTCAGAGGTAAAGAAAGTAATTCCTGCATTTCTTAAAAAATAAGTAAAAAGAATTTTTGAAATCTCAAAATTAAATGTATGGCTTGTTAAGACTGTAGCAGTGCAATTTAAACACTTCAAACTGTAGTATAAATTCATTGTTGAAGTGCTAGGTTATAGATTATTCACTTACTTCTTGACCTTTGAGCTGATAATGTTAATCTGGACACTTGCCAGTTAAAGTAATACCTTTCACATCTTAAGACTGTGAGCATTTCACTTTGCTGCAATATCCAATGTGATATGAAACTTACTTCTCCATGGAAACCTTCATTCCCTTCTTTGCTACTTTAAGCATGTACCTACTCATGCTTTTACAATGGTTGCTACTGGTTGTGTGTGTACTGCATTCTAGTTTGTTTTGGTTTGTTTTTTGCTGTGCTCATGCTTCTTCAGCATTTGTACTTTGAAGAGGAAGTACTTGATTAAGCTTATATATAGCAATCATTTTCTTAAAGGAGCTTTTGTAATTATTAACTGTCACTGGATTCATACCTTTCATGCTTTGTGCTATTTCTGCACCCAACCTATGGATTTTTTTTATTTTTTTATTTTTTTTTTTTACTTTTCTTACCTTTTCTGTGTCTCTGATGGTGTATTTCTCTCCTTAGGTGCTTTTTCTTTTCTGCTTTCATCCATTGCCAGCAGAGTGCAGTTTATAGCAATTTTGCTCTCTCAAGTAGTCCAGATAACCAGGATTATTGTAAATTCTGCAGCACTGCCAGCAGACTAAAAGGCAAGAAAAAACTGGCAAAAAATATCGAAGTTTTAGTTTTCTCACATAAATCTTGAATCCATGAAAATGGTCCTAAAATCAGAACGCCTGTGATTCTTTCTGAAATACTGGAAATCTTCATATTGATGAGACATCTGTATTTTTTTTTCAGTAAAACACTGCATTTTTCTTTTTCCAAATTATTTTATTTAACACCCATTTTAGTAATAAAAACTACAGAAGTTACAGATATTATATCTTTGAATAATTCAGAGTTATAATAATGTAGTTGGTCTGTGTTAAGGATCATTTGCAGAGTGGAGTACCAAGACTGTTAGCTCATATATGGGTTGTTGCAAATTTATCAGTAGAACCAAGTTTTAATAACTGTTTCCTAGGGGAAACTCTGCCCATTGACTCACCTTAGCATAAGCAAGTGACCTTCCTGTCATGTAATAAGTGATTTCATTGAAGCGGATCAGATGTAGGTACTGAATTAATTATTCTAGAGGAAAAGGTAATTTTTGCCATTCTGCCATATGAAGGAGTTACAGCACGAAACAGCTTCTAAGTGTTGGTGGTTTGGTTTTTTCTGTTTGTTTGGTTTGATTTGGGTTTTTTTTAGAATTGTTAGTACTGTACAGAGATAGTGAAACAGCCATGAAGTTAAAGTAGAATGCTCCCTTTTTGCTGACATGGAGGAAATTGCCTCTTTCTGGTTTTGCAGAAGGTCAAAAATGTCAGTTATTCAATGTTAAATCCTTTTTTTTTTCCCCCAATTATTTTGTCTTCCTTTTGCTTGCATAACTTTATAATTTGTTTATTTAAAAGTGAGGGAAGCTCTATTTTGATTGTGTTGGTGACTAAACGTGTCTATTCAACCTAATATTCTTGGCGTTTTAATGAATTATCACCATAGCAAGCATGCGTATTTGGTCAAAATAATGATTATGTCAATGCTGGGGTTATATCCAGAAAACTATTAGTCATGTGAATGCTGTAAGAAATGTTGCTGTAGTTAACTCACACTGAGACTGCAGAGTGAAGTTCACAAGTTTTTGTGAGCAGTTAAGTTCCAAATAAAGTGAAAGAGAATAATTAATACACAGAACGAGGTTCTAAGGAGCTGTCCCAGTTAAAGAAAGGGAGTAGAGTTAGGTTGTGATGGGGAGAGCGTTTTGAATACTTGTCTTTCTATTGGATTTAAACACCTACCTCCCTGTGTAACATCATGGTTTGCAACCAAATCCAGTCTTCTTAAAAGGGGTGAATAGTTGGACTGTTCAAACTGGTTGAGGCAGCTGACACTGTAACTTCTCATGTCTATGGAAGTTAAAGAAATAATTTAAGTGGTAGTGGTAAGGTATGTGGTTAAGTTAGCAAACAAGAAGCTCGGTGAACTGTCTGATAAGCTGTAACTGCTTCTTTGCCTTAGCTTTAACAAAGTCTTTGCTAATACCTAATATCTGTCTGTATAGCTAGCATAAATAGAACAGTTCCCTGGAGATATTTGTACTGCAGTAACTCTAAGGTCTTAAATTTGCAATTTTTACACAATCAACAGTCCCATTGATTTTTACTGATAGTTTAGAGAGATTTATGAAGGCAAGATGAAATACAGAGCAAATGTATTTTAACACTACTGTCAGTAAATTTGCTTTAGAGAAGTAGAGCATATCCCTGTAGGAGAATATTGTTTACTTTTAATATACTGTAAGTCCAAATTTTCAGGACCTACAACTTTAAACAAAAGTGTGCAACTGAATACTTGCTCTAGACAAAAGATATATAAATATCAACAGTAAAATTAGACTTTTGTATTAGTCAAGCATTAATGCTAAATCCCTGTTTGCTCTGGTGAGCCTTGATGTAAAGTAATGCACTTGTTAACTGGTTATCAGATTCTAAGAGCTCAGAGTTATACAAATTGTTTCTGAAGTGTGCCCAACCTAAGAGATGGAAAGCCTATGATGGAAAAATCACTGAAATGGATACACAATTCACACTCCGTGCCAGAGAACTATTGGAACTCTACCGCAGCATTAGCATGAGTGACATCCCACAAGATGAGAGAGCAGATGTGCTACTAACACTCAAATGTACAGTGAAGGTATGTCTTATTTTTCTATTTGTGTTTAGCTTGAAGCAGTACTTCCCAAAGATACAATCGTGTTGACACATAAGCAGTGCTGCTTCTGGCAGACAGGTGCCAGGATGATCAACTGGCAGCATGAGAAAGCCTCCTGTGCTATCTGGCATGAGAGTAATTTACATTCCAGATATACCTTAAATTCATATGTCATTTTGTGATGTGCGCATTTTTCTTGAAGTTGTGTTAGAATTTTAACCCCATGGTTTTAGAATTTTTGTATATTGGTACATAATAGAGCTTTAGTGCAAAGTTTAACTTAATGTTTGTAACAACTTGATGAAAACCATGACAGAGTTGTAAGTTGATATTAGTAATTTTTCAGGGTTCTTTGAAATGTCTGTTTAGAACCTCATCTTTCTGTTTGTTTTGGTTACCAGTTTTATGGGCAGCAAATAGTTTTGGTTTGTTTTGTTTTTTTCCTTTATACCTTATTCCCAGCCCCCATTGCTGCTGCCAGTGTTCCCAGTGAATCAGAAGCTGGTTGCATTTCTTTAAGCCTTTTGTATTTGTTTTAGATATGTATTAATGTAGAAAAGGAATATTAGGAATTTCAAACTACTTTCAGGATACTTGCTGCTTCCTGGTCAAACGCTGTTTGCTTTGGTAGTACTAGAATTTGATTTAAAGACCATATAGCACTGCTGGGAGCACACCTGATTTATAAACTCCTGCCCATCTTAATACAAGTCAATATTGATGTTGGCGGGTTTTTAAACCACCTACTGTGTATATACACTGTACTTCCTCTCCTATTTCCTATCCTATTCAAAGGAAGCTCCTTTGGGGATACTTCTTGGGTTTATGGAGACTGAGAATTTTGCATGTTGTGTGCCTCTGCTTAGTATTTTTTAATGCCTCCAAGTTTACGGTTCCTTACAGCTTTGGCATATATACAGGCCACCTTAAAGCAGAATCTGTAAGCATTTTCAGTTTTGTAGTTCTATATATTAGTTTTCTTGGAGGTTGTTTACCTAAGACACTAAGGGGTTCTATGAACATGTTCTTGTGTGAACATGGAGAGGTATGAATTATCATTGGCATAGAATCCATAGTTTGCTTTCGTATCTGCATTAGAATTATTTGGTTTGCTTCCTTGCTGTTGTGGTTTGTTTTCCATTTTCTTTGTGATTTTTTTTTTTTTTCCCCCAGGAACATGAATGTAAATTATCACAGGAAATCATGGAATTAATTGACAGGGAAATTGATCTTATGTCAAGAGAGGTGAAAGAATTTAACTTGGAAGGACTAAGGAAAAGAATTTGTACATTATTTCTTCAGTTTATTAAAATTCCGAAGTTTAATCCTGAAGTTGCTAAGATACTTAAGGTATTATTCCTATTTTGCAGTCTGACATAGTGCCTATTGAACTAAGGATGGTGGAGAAGGGGAATGGAAAGTTCTTTTATTTTACACTTTGCTGGAGAATTGCTAAAGGAGTTCTTCAAGAAATAAAATGTAGCAAGTACATAGGCTTCACATAAATAAGCTTATATAGTCATATAGGAAGCATGGGGCATAGATATGTGTGTAAGAACCTGACAGGTGGTTGGTAGCACTCAGAGAGCCCAGGAACTCTATGTATAAAATAAAAATTCTGAGAATTATAAGTGGTAGATCTTATGGGATGGCAACAGGAAAATGTAATAGCAAATGGGGAACAAGTAGAGAAAGTGATTACCTTTTTCCACTGGACAAGGGCAGCATCCCTTCCAGAAAGAAAGAATGTTTCTTTTGTCAAAGTTATGTCTAATGAGCTTGCACCTAAGCAAGAGTTGTTACGAGCTTCTTTTGTACAACCAGTTGATACTTCATGATAAGAAGATAGGTAGTGGAGAAAGTGGTAGATACCTTTCAAGTTGTGTGATTGTTTTTATTTCTGACTACTGATTACAGTTAAAAATATGATTCACTACCACAGGTTGCTGCTTTAGGCAGCAAGATGTATTTTGCATCTGTCAGAAGAGTATTCCTCTTACAGTGGGTGATGGTATCTCAGAGGTAAAGTATCTGTCAGTAAATGCTAACCAGATTTAGAACCAACTAACAGTTATTTTACACTAGGTTTATGCACAGAGTTACCTAAATGTGTCATAGCAGAGACTGGATATGGGTGATCTTTGTCTTCTGTAGCTTTTGGTTAGCTGTACACTGAGTTGAAGTCTGAATTGCATCTTTTTTCTATTTGAAACTTGTAACCTTATGTGGACCATAAAAGAGATGGGAATTCATCAATAGTCAGTCAGTAAAGTGACCAAATGCTCAGGTTATTTTCAAAAAAGGGCAGATGACTCAATAGGTAGCTGCTCAAACTATCCAATTACAGACTTAGGCCCTCTACACAGACTGCATTATATTTTTTTCAGAACACATGAAGCAATATGAGATGAGGAGGTCATTAGCAAGTCTAGCTTATTATTTTCCCCTATGTTGTTTTTGGCTCTGATGACTTTATATTCTTATGCCAAAATATTCATGTGCACATAATCACAGGAATTTATCTTTGACAGAAAAGGCAGATTCTATATGAAAAACTAAATACAGAAGGTTTAGTTTCTGTTTTCTCTGTGTTGTTATCTTTCCAGAATGGCTGACAATCTGCATACACAATAGTCAGCAAGAGCGCTGGAGCGTAATGTCTAGGATTGTCTATAGCTTAAAATTGGCTGATTTATATAACTGATTTTAACAAGTACGATAAGAAAGTACAGTGGCTTTCGGTCTTTATTAAAAACACACAAACCTATTGGGTATGTTAAAATAGCTATTTCTAGCTTTCACATATTCAAATACTTGCATGAATATATGTACAATGTATTCTGACATAGGGTAACACACAAGTGATAGAAAGGTACTTTGTGGTAAATTAACTTTTTTAAAAATCTTTTTAGGTTCCACAAGATCCCTTAAAGCTTTATAAAGACGTGAACTGCTGTCAGAGTTGCAAAAATTACTTACCATCTACTGCGTTTCCTATTCCTGCTAATACCCACACTACTGGCAGATGTCGCTTGTGTTGCAAGCTTGATAATGAGTCTCGGCGCCGAGAAGCGTTTTTGAAGTACAAACTTATACTAGAAAACCTCAGAAAGTCTGAAGCTGATTATCAGGATGATGCTAAAATTGTTTTCTTACTTCAGGTACTGTCTAAAAGAGCATTGCTAATAAAACCAATGGCTCTGACTGTAATTTTTCCTTTATTTTGTGTATGTTGTTGACAGGTTGAGAAATAGATTAAGAGCTACAAAACTTCTTCCTGTGACAGGGAATGTTACATACCATAAAGAAGCAGCACTTAAGCTTTTGAAGTATAGCTGTAATTTCAAAAGTGATTACAAGCTGTACATCACAAGAAGGTAGAAGTCTAGCTGACAAGGCCAAAGAAGGAGCTGATCCAGATTCTCCTTCTGGTTCTCCCATGGCCATCCTGTTGCTTAAAGATACTACCACTATCTGCAAAATGATAGTAATGTTTTTGTGACTATAATATCCTTCAAGACATAATGCTAGTAAAACATTTTGAGGCCCATTATTTAGACTGGTTTAATAATACAAATAAATTGTTGTGTATTCTCAGAAGGAAAAGATAAAGGAGCTGAGGTTTTGACATTTGTGTTATATCTCAGTAGGATATCTGTATAGTTGGAAGTTTTACTCTTTTGCATTTATTAGGAGATGGTTTAGCACTTTGCCAATGGCAGCTGCCAAGAGGAAGATTGGGATTCTTTAATTATCATGCCTGTATTAAGAAATTTTATCAAAGAACCTGAATTTTGTAGATGTTTTTCGTTCATGTTGTTTTCACTTAGGCTGGGAAGTTTTTTGTCTGTGTCTCACTTAGTTTATTTAATATGTAAACATTCTCCAAATCACTTGTGATGGCTGGTGGCCATTGGTACACTGAAATATAACTGCTTCTTAACTTCTGACACTGAAAGCCCTCATATGCAGTTCTATTAGTGGTTGTGCCATTGCAGCATCTCTAGATACTGTGTCATTTTCATCCAAATTAGCTTATTTTCTTTAGAGTTGTAAATATCTAAACAGGTGTTTGTACCTTAAATCACTAATTTCCTTGGGTTTTTTCCTAACATTTCTTTATATTTTTTTTTAATGAGCTACTTGCTTGTATTCTCCCTTCCCCTCCCTACAACTGTCTGTCCTCTTCTGCACTTATATCCAGAAAACAGCTCTGTGGCATCTAGAAATTACTTGGGCACAACTAAAAGTCTTCTGCATGAGCTATGACAGCTTCATTCATTGCTCAGTAAAGTACCATTACTGGCTGTGGTTGTATTGTGGATGGATGCAAGACTTTTCTGATAAGAGAAAAGATTTTTCTTCAGATCTCTTGCATACTGATTTTAATTGTGTTTGGATTGACCACCTGTGTGAGTGCTGCTGAGGCTTAAAAGACTAAAAACAGTTGGTGAGAGTTATGGTAGCTCCAGTAAGTTCTGGTTACTGCAGCTAAAGACCTTTTTCATATCAAAATGAACTTGTTCAGCAAATATGTCAGGTCTTGAGACTGCTTTTTATTCTTTCAGAGGATTTAACTATGCCATACTCCTTAGAATTGATGGCACATGCTACGGCTTTGAGTTATCTTGATGAGCAACATCCTGATGGCAATGTTGTATTCATTTGAAGCTACACATACACCTAACTCCTTTACTGGTTTGCTGCCTACCCTTGTTTCCCAGTCTTACGTGCTGAGCATTCAGTAATACCTGCTCCCAACCTGTTTGATGACAGTACTCGAAGGCTATTTCTGTTTCTTTGAGCACAGAATAAATTGAGGGGAGGAGCATAATTTGAAATTAATTAACTGTAAAATTTCACGGAAAAATGTATGCCTGCCTTTAGGAAGTGCAGAAGTTGTCTCTTAAATCAAACTCTTCCCCATAACCTGAGAAGTTTTAACAGAATACAAGCTTTTGCCTATTTTTCAGGTAGAAAAAATCATTGTAATCCAGGAAAGATCAAATTATAGATCTGTTTTACATGGGCCTTTATATACCTCAGTATAGATTTTTGCAAGTTCAGGTAGCTTTTGAGGCGTGTAGCTTAGTACAGAAATAGTAGTACTTGCTAATGTGTCTGCTTGCAAATTTCTGGCTTCTAAGGGGAAGATACAGAAATTATTTGAAATTTTGTGAAAAGGAGGAAATACTGAAAACAGAAGACAATTAGTGAAACCTAATAAAGGAGGCTCTGTAGGACCACTTTTAAGACTAGATTTACGACTAGGCCTATATTCTTGAAATCAGATCTATTACCAGTGGAGGTTCTAAGCATCCCTTTTATGTTACATTTTCCTTGGCAAGAATTTTCACAGGCTCCTGGATTCTGGGAGCAAGATGGGTAAGTATACATTAAGCTGCATTTCACTAAAGCACTGTGTTTTTATAGTTTCATTCATCCTTTGTCAGGAATTTCATAAGTAACATGTAAACATCATTATTTAATTAGGTCAAGATTTCTTTTTAGAGGAATGAGTGTTTAAATGGGTAGCTTGGAGGAAAACCTTTTTAAAAATCTGTTTTTTACTGACTGTAGATAAAACTTCTAATGGAGGGTGACAGAAAAACCTGCCAGAGTGGTAATTGCTGTCCCAATTACTATTTTTTTTTCTTTCATTCAAGAGGCTGTGTTTATCAAGATTTAGTAGTGATTTCAGATGGCTGGTAATAAATTAAACAAATTAAGATTGATGTAAATTAACCTTAGACCTAGGTTAAAAGTACATTTTAAAGTCTTTCTGTACTGGAAAACCTTTACAAACAGACCTCCTGTTATTTATTGCTAATATTGTATCATAGCAACCTCATCTTTAATCTCGTTTGGTAAAATGAGCAACAGTATCATGAGCACAATAAACTCTCCATATGTCAGCAGCAGAGCAAGGGGAAGAAGGCAAAGCAGGCAGTGATTTGGACTCTGTCACAGGTGGAAGTTTTTCTTGTCCTAATTTCCCACATTTTCTAGGCCAGATTATTCTGATTGTATATAGACTTTAAGTAATTTAGTACTGTAATAACTCATTTGTCAAATAACATTAATTCTGAATCCAAAAATGAAATGGGGAAGTCATCTCAGTAATGGCAGAGATGGGTTATTATTATCCAAAAAGTTCTGAACAGGCTTAAGCATGCTCAATGAAGAAAAAAACCAACATGAGATTTAGGAAACTTTTTAAGAGTGGTTAAGCAATCAACATGTTAGTGGAAGATATGAATTACCATTGGGAGGAACAATGAAAGTAAGAGTGTAGTATTTTAGAAGTGATACAAGAAAAATGCAGTTAATAATTGCTGAACCATGCTAAAGGAAGAGGCGTATGTCTGGATGTTCTTTAACCAAGTGATTATATGACATATACATAGAAAATTTTTTACTCAAAATTTTATTTGAATTCTTATACCGTTACAGTGCTTTTGTTGGAGAATGAAACATGCTTCTTCCTTCCGAACCATGTTTTCTGTTTCAGCATCAAGATCTGCAATACCTGATTGAGAAAATATGGGGCTGTCAGTCAGCTCTCAGTGCCTGCAGTGACCTCTATGATTTGGTTATGGTCAGGTGGGATAAGCAGCATGAATGGTCTCCATGGAACACTATTCTTCTCACTAAAGATGAGGCAGATGCACATTTTAAACTGTGTGACCTTCAGAAGGTAAAATCTGATGGGCTTAACTTTTTACAATAGTTATGTTTTAATGGAATTCTGGGACTAATGATGTTTGGCCAAATTTAGGCCTTACACTCATCCATATTTAAATTGACCCATTGTGACTATTTAAATGATTGCATTTGTATTATTAAATAAGACAGGCACTAGTCCAGAGGGCAGCTGACGTGCAACTCATATCCATGTACCTGAGCTATCTCTTGTCCTGATTCTCCCTCCTGAAATGCAAGAAGCTAAGTGGCCTCATCCAGGTTGCCTGCTGATGACAGTGCCATGTCTATGCTCTTTCACCCAGCTGAGATCAAACAAGAACTGGCCTGGATAAAGAACTTACTAAAGACTTAACCATAAATACTGCGACAGTTGTATGCCTGTGCTCTTGCACATGCTCTAGCCTCATTAGGTTTTGGCCTTATAAATTTTTCATCAAATAACAGTATGGCGCTTTGTTTAGAACTTAGTCCTTAGTCATAATAAAATTTGCTCAATTTACTTTCTTACATAGATATTGTCTAAGTACCCCTGACAATGTAATCTTTTTGCGATTAAGCAGTAAAAACATACTTGCTGTTCTGAGTTAAAAAACTTAAGAATGTGTTAAAGTTGTCATTGGAACTGTGTTTTTACACCACTCCCTTCAAATTCCATATCTAAACATGGTAATTCTGATTATGCACTGATCTGGTTTAACTTCATAAGTCTGGATGTCATAGTCAAAGAGATGTCATTAGCTTAGGTCCAGAGCTTCAGTGGAGGTGGAAGTTAGGCCAGAAGAGCAACAGGTGAGGTATGCAAGCCTACCTAAAATCATAAAAACACACTTCCCTTAGCTCTTGCTACAAAAAGAGGAGTCAGCTTGCTTCACTGGTAATGGCCAAAGCTTTGTTTCAACAAAAACTGTGTGTGAAATAAGGAAAATGAGGCAAAGTTAGAATGTTGTAAGTTGAATCATTGTTTCTTATTCACTGAAATAAAAAAAAGAGGCCTCTCAAGCACTTTATTTAATAGCAATTATTCATAATGATGACTAAGGTGATAGCAAAGGTTTTTTTCAGCTAATTAATCTGTTTATTTATTATATCATGTGAACTACTACTAATCAGTAGAAATTCAGGAAAATGTCACCACTGAACTTGAAGGCCAGCTGAAATGCTGCAAAATGCTGCCATGATTATTTGTAAATAATCACTTGATTCTTATCAAGGAAATTTCCTACAGTCATCACCTTGCAAGTGTTGATATTTAAGTATTGCCTTTTTTAATTTTCAAAGCCAAGTATGAATGTTCTTACCTGAAAATAAATAAATTTTATCTTGTACAGATAAAAAAATGCCAGAAGTTTTTTTGCTTGTAAAAGGTGACTAATACTACTTAAGGAGTGCTTAGTAATTTTCACTATTGGACCATAAGGTAGCAGTATAGAACTACAAAGTATTTCATTATGTATCATATACAAATAAATTATTTGCCTTAGTTCATTAAAGGGTCACTATTTATACTGTCTGAAATATGAAGCAACATGTAGATTGCTAGATATTTTAATTGTATTTAATGGGATTTGGATTTTTTCCTTTCAGGCTTACGAAGCGGCATTTATTCACAAAATAAAGCATAAGCATATCTGGGCAAAAAACTACTTTGCTCAGATTGAAGCCATGGCACCATTTTTGCAGGGGAGTGAAAATCAGACAAATGCAAATGAATTTTTAATAGCTACGCCTTTTCCTACTGGTGCAAAAACAGTGAAGTTAGCTGAAGTTAAAGAAGTTAACTGAGTTATTGATTAATACAATTTCCTTGGTTTTAAAGAAATGTACTGTTTCAATACCTTAATTGTATCACACAGATCAAAATAAACTTCTGAGGATAAAATAATTTGATCTTGACTAGTCAATAAAACTGTATTTCATGTTTTGTAACCTCATTAGTTAAAAACTAAAATGTTGTTGGAGAGTTTTGTAAATTCTGGTTTTTTAGAGCAATTGACTGTCTTTCTGTGTTTGCCTGTGTTGCTTGGAACTTTCTGTCTGTGTTGGGGAAACTTAGCTAATTCTTTGTCACCTTTTATCTAGGAAAATAATGCTACAAACTATTAGATTTCTCTCAAGTATAAAAGGCAGAAAATCCTTTAAACCCTGAATTCCTGCAGAACAATAGAATTGCTATGCCCTTCCAAATATAGATGCTTTGCCTCACAAAGATTTGGGCCAAATAGTAACTCTATAGTTCATCTTGATGGTGAGAGTGGAACTGCCACCATGTATTTATTGTATCTGAGATCTTGAAATTAGTGTAAATCAGACTGACAATTTGAAATAGACAATGCAGACTGTTTGCAACATAATTATTTTTGAGAAGCTTCTGTTAATTAAAGTGGAGGTCAGTTTATCGATAAACTTAGTTGTGTTTATGTTTGGTTACAGTTACAGAGAAAAAGATGATATTGTGTACATTAAATAATGTCCTACAGAAAGTTGCTTAGTTCTGCTTGAAACCTCTAGTCTAGATGTGGTTCTGACCCAGGAAAAAGCCTTTTGCTCTGTCTACTAAAAAACAGTAGCATTTACAAACAGAATTAAGCATGTATTTGGAAACAAGCAGCTGAAAACTGGGTAGACTCTCACAACAGAATACGCATGAACTGTAGAACCAGTACCTGACTAATGAGTGCATTCTAATGTCAGTGGAGTCTTTCCATTAAATTTACCATTAAATTCAGATTCTAGACTTTAGTTCTGTACTGAACTAATTGTAGAACTGCAGCACATGATCATTCCAGTTGACTTATGTGCTTTCCAGGATCTGAGCCTTTAGGTAGGAATGGCTGCTAAAACTGGGCTTCCTCCAAGGTGATAAAAGGGATTTTGAAGAAAATTATGATTTGAATGGCAAAAAGGAAAACATGAATCACATAGATAGTAACTTACCTCTTTAAAAATCAAATCTGTTCCCTTTCTTTTTGAATGGCTTTAAAGATATGTACTGATCCCAGAAGAGCGATTTGAATAAACAGTAATGCAATAGTACAAACCAATGGGAAAAGCCACAAGTCCATTGATATCAATGCCATGGGATGTTGGAGATTTTTGGAGTCATAGGCTCATTTAGCTTGGAAAGGACCTTTAGTATCATTGAGTCCAAACTTTAACCTAATGCTATCCAGCCCACCAGTAAACCATGTCTGCAAGTGTCACATCTGCACCTATGGTGGCTCAACCACTTCCCTGGGCAGCATGTTCCAATACTTGACAACCCTTCTAGTGATGAAATTTTTCCTAATATCCAGTCTAAACCTCCTCTGGTGCAACTTGAGGCTGTTTCCTCTTGCTCTGTCACCTCTTCAGAGAAGATTCTGATGCCCACCTGTTTGTAACCTCCCTTCAGGTAAGTTGTAGAGAGTGGCAAGATCCCCCCTGCGCCTTCTCTTCTCCAGGCTAAAGAACCCCACTTCCTTCAGCTGCTCCGCACAGGACTTGTGCTCTAGAATGTTCACCAGTTTCACTGCTCTTCTCTGAACACACTCCAGCAGCTCAGTGTTTTTCTTGTAGTAAGAGGCCCAAAACTGAACACAGGATTCAAGGTGCAGCTTTACCAGTGCAGAGTACAGGGGGATGATCACTGCCCTGGCCCTGCTGGCCACACTATTTCTGATACAGGCCAAGATGCTATTGGCCTTCTTGGCCTCCGGGGGACAAGCTGGCTTATGTTCAGCCACTGTCGACCAACATCCCAAGGTCCTTTTCTGCCGTCCAGATTTCCAGCCACTCTTCCCCAAACCTGCATGGGGTTGTTATGACGCAAGTGCAGGACCCAGCACTTTGCCTTGTTGAAGAATTGGTCTCAGCCTCTTGTTACTGAATTTAAAACAAATATTTTTCCCCTTTTTATCCATAGCATTTATAATTGTGTTTCGAAAAAGAATGAATTTAAAATAGTTGCTGTTCCGATTGAAAAGATCAGAGTAAAGTTAATGATACTGTATTTCTAGAAGAAGTCATTGCATTTTATCAGGAGAAGAAAACTGTTCAGATAAAGGTTCAGATCTGTGAATTTCTATTGAAACTGAGTAAATTCTTTAAATGTACACCTGATATCTTTACTTGAGTTTCAGAGTTACACACGAGCTGGTTTTGGAATCTCTTGGTTAAAAGGCCTCTGCTTTGGAGCCTAGTTCTTTCCACGGTAATGAGGACAAATGGTTGCAAAGTGTCAGTGCCTCTTCAAAGGAGAATAGACTGTAAGGTGAAATTCTAACCTTCTCTCTTCACTTCTGAGAAGTGGCTAATGTGATAGGCTTATAAAGTCTGTCAAATAGTGGTTTCGAAGTTGGGACCATGAGGAATGCATGTTCTTGAAACACTGGTGAAAGTGCTGGGTTTGCCTCAGTTGTTTCCTGGATGTGCATACTCACTACCAGGAAAAAGTTATTGGGCCACATGGCTTGTATTTCTCTTTCTGCGCTAGCAGAGCCCCGTGGCCAATTAACACCTGCACTTTACGTCACAAGACTCTTTTGTGAGCAGGACTGTTTAAGTTTGAAGCAAAAATTGCCTTCTGCCCACCTCCAACACCACTGCTAATCCATTTCAGAGGGAAAAGTTCTGGCTTTCCTCCCACATGCAAAAGTAGGTAATATGTTCATTAAGCAAAGCAGCACGTGCATTTTGCCTCTGAATTCTCAAGAGGAAAGTCCATGCTTTTTCCAGGATATAAATTTCCCTATTTGTGTCTTAAAGGAAGATGAACTCAGAGTAATTTGCGTAAATCAAATAAAAATCACGTCTTTGCCCCCAAAAGATGTCCTGATGAATGAAGTATTAATTGCCTTCTTAGATAATAAAGTGATTGTAACAAATGATAAAACAGGATTATAAATTAAATATGTGAGGGTACCAAAGTAGCTGCTGACCAGTTTTTGGTATATGCAAAATACTTTTTCAGTAGGAAATGATACTAATAGTAATTTAGATTAAAAAAAAAAAAATAATCCAAATCTTGGATTCTTTTAGGTTGTTTTGGTTTTGTTGGTTTTTTTGTTTTTGTTTTTTTTTAGAACATAAATTCTTTAGTATACTGCTGTTAGCACCCAAACCCATTGCTCAAGGATCAAATATGCATGCAAAATGGATGGCACTTATTTTTGTCACCTATATATAGATAGTTCTTCTGGTTTACCTTGCACTGTAAATTGTCCTTGTTATGATCGTCATCCCCTTTAGCCTGACTTGCAGTCTTAAATTTACATCATCCCACACAAATGTGGCATTCACTCTTTTTATTCAAAATTTTTTACATTGGGAATGTAGAATTCGTTGTTTTGAAAAAGAGGATTCATAAGCAAAAGAAATTAAGCCTAAGCCTCCATTATCTTGGTCTTTGCTCTCCAGTTATTTTTTATGAGTCCTGTATTTCGACTTTGACAGGGTAAGAAATGCATAGGGTATGAGGTAGGCATACAATTATAAAAGAAGGCATTTATAATTCCAGAGAAATGGATAGGAGTAGAATGTAAATACATGGTATGTCAATATTATAGCTTCTTTCAAAATTATTTTAGTTACATGGTAATGGAGGTTTATTTTTCTTCATCGCAGTTTCAGAATGTTTTCACAGTATTCTGAGTTTCAGTTTTTTTAATTTGTGTTGGATTTTAAAAAGAATCTTCATGTGCAAGCAGTTCTAAACCTGGACTCAAGATCAGCTATGGGTTTTAAAGGGAAAAGCCCTATGGAAAATGCAACAGTAAACTTTGTGTGCTTTTGTGTATACCAACAGACACAATAATCAAGTGGTTTAGGTTCCCGCTCACAGATAAGAGAAAAACTGTGATCTCATCTCATTTTAATCAAATGAAAGTAAGGAACCTTTTTGAAAAATTTCTCTACGATATGTATCTTTTGTTCTTACAATTTGGCAAAAAAATATTTTTAGGATGGAAAAAAAATGCAGAAGGAGAAAATTAATGCAGATGCATTTGTGAGCCAAATTTTCAAAGGGAAGCAAATTAACATCCCACTCAATAGGTTCTTCTTATTCCTTCTTTTCAAAGCTTTCTTCACTTCACTTGTTTCCAGACTGTGGTTTGTGAAAAAATATTAAAAAGGAAAATTCAGTTTGTTTTCAGTTTAAAGTTTGATCATAAGTAATATGGAAATCTGAGAGAAAACAAGCTGGTTTTGTTTCAGAAAGTTTTAAGACTGTTTCCGTAAGGCAAAATACAGAGTATACCCACAAAGTGTGCTCCATCTCACTTGTGTGTAGCTCGGTTAGTGTGTGCAGATGCCCTCTAAAAGATCCAGCTCAAACAGGCGATAATCTAGTTTTTGAGATATTACCAGCTGGAAAGAGACAGGGACAACATACCTTTATTTCATAATTGTCTCCCTTGTATTAGCTTCTCTTTTGTTTTCATTAACCTACTTTGTCAGACATTTCGAATCTAAGAAGCCAGGAATCTCTTACATGACTTAGGGTTTTTGTCCAGGCTGTCAGCATTTGAGTACAAACTTATAAAGGAAGTTGCACACACAAGTAGTGGAATTTTTGAAATGGTGTAAATGCTTTAGCCTAAGGAAAATGCTCTGTAATAATAGAGTCGAGCACTTGTCACCCATTTAAAAAGTATAAAATTGTCAAATATTTATTAATAAATCATTTGCTCTTGTAGTGAGCTTCGTGTCAGGTTACAGTATGTATTTGTACAACACTATGTATTTGTTGGGTCTTGATTTCAATACATTCAGATCAGATTGTGAAGGTTTAATTTGATGTGGAAGGCCTGGCAGAGTTGGTCATATTTATTAACTGTATTAGTTATGGAGGAGACCCATTAGAACCTACTCTTCATTGGTTCCTGTTAGAAGCATAGTAAGTGTCCTGGTTTCAGCAGTAGCAGTCATTTCTCTCTTTCTTAGTAGCTGCTGCAGTGCTGTGGTTTTGACTTTCGGCCTGGGAACAGCACTGATAACACCGATGTTTTCAGTTGTGGCTTAGCAATG
>JANHGB010026630.1:5044-18095 GCA_026283785.1 Coracopsis vasa
CCACGCACCGCGACGGCGTCGGGCTCTGCCCCTGCACACCCCAACCTGCAGACACACACACACACACACACACACACACACACCCCGGTCCTGCAGACAGACAGACAGACACACACCCACCGCACACCCCTGCTCCTCCTCGCAGCACCTCTCCGCCAGGGAAACGGCAAGCGTCCAAGCAAGGACGTGAATTCAAACCATCAGTCGTAATTTAAGGCTTTTCCATCCAAGCCCTCTTGGGGAAATAGTTATTCATAGGATCAGAATGGTTTGGGTTGGAAAGGAGCTTAAAGATCATCTAGTTCCAACCCCCTGCCACGGGGCTTGGACACCCTCCACTAGGCCAGGTTGTTATTAAATGTATCTGTCCTAGGTGTAGTTTGTGTTGCTTAGGAGACACTTGAAACCAAGGGCAAAGCTGAGAACTGCATCCCACTGCTCATCCAGATGTTGCTCCAGGTAGAGAAGCATTTCCTGCATACATGTACACAGAAGACAAAGGCATCACTATCCCTGACAACCCTGAGGCAAGCTACACCAAAGTAGACAAGCTACACAACCCAGTGCAATTCCAGAGAGTAAACACGCAGGAGATACCCAACACAAGCACTTGTACACACACCATAAGCTAATACCATCACGCATATTTAACCAGAGAAACCTCATTATGGGAGCTGGTCTTTGAACCAATGCAACCAGTAAGAGACTCCTCAGCAACTAAAGTCCCTTTGTCAAAAATGCCGTGTGAAACTGGAATCCTTCTGAGCCAGCTCTCCCTGAATTCCACCAGCACCAACAAACCCAAGAGTTTGGTAAACCTAAGCTAAACATTTGTCACTGTGCGGAACACCTAATGCCAAACTGCAGGCAAGGGGACAGATCTCAAAGCAATCACACTGCAATGCTCGGAGATTTTAGCTGATGTATAAGTAGATAAAACCATATTAAGACACACTTGTGTTGGGCAAGAATCTGGGCTGGACAATAGCATGACTTGGCAGATTGGAAGTTAGTCTTGTGCAATAGCCTGAAAACAAAAAGTTGTGTCTCCTGCCCCATCTTCACCCCCAAAAAGATCTCTTTACTTTTCCTTGCAATTTATGGTGTTTCTACTCATGGCAACTGAAATACTAGAACTATAGCTCAGAAACATGAAGTTTGTATTCAATTTAGGCAAAGGTTACTGTGGTTATACAAAAACCAAGCTCTGATTGAATTACTGCTGGAGAAACGATCTATCTTTCCAAAGCATAGAATGATTTACATACCAATTGACTCAAATACTATTTCTGGATCCTTAGGCATGAACAGACATTATAAACATCCTTAAGAAAACAACATACATTGAACTTGGTATCTGAGATGTATAAAGACAAAGTAGCATTGGAGATCTTGAGGCTCAACAAAACAACATTTGGTTGCTGATATTTCACAACAAAAGATGCACCACTGAATCAAACCTCCTCAATGCTTAGATTTTTATTACAAGTAGAACTGCACTGCTGTAGCTGACAGGTATTTCTGTGGGAGAGCGCTGGTTTTCCCTCTAGCTGACATTCTATTGTTTCCACAAAGCTGGGAGTAATAACTCTATTCAGAGTTCATGCCAGCGTACTCCTACCTGCTTAACACACCCATGCCCAAACCAGCAATATCTCAAGTTAATTCTCTTAAGCACCAGAAGCCAGACAAAAGCAGTCAACAAAGGGTGTAAATGGCAACTGGAAGGTAACTGGGCTGGAGCTATAGCCCTCGGTCAAGTGCCCAACCTACTATGAAGAACTGCTTCTAAAAGACATCAACATGTGGTTGCAGCGGCTGAGGTCTGTGAGAGACTGAAAATACTTCCATCTTGTAGAGACTTCTCCCACTCTATGCAGGGATACAAAACAACCTCATCCGAGACTATTAAAAGGTATTCAAGAAATCAGTCAAAGTTACAACGAGAACTCTTGGGAAAACTACTGCTTGTAAAGGATAATTAAACTTTGATCACCACGTGATCAAAACTAATCAAACAAGGGATCTAGAGGTGCAGACACGCTGACAGCAGAGCTACGTCAGACTTACACACCATGACTCACAGGCGTACCTTGGGTTTCATTTCAGCTGATGGTATACAACCTTTGTGCTCCTGAAAATTAAATGTATTCTTCTTAATTTAAATGAACATATGGAAATGTGATTGCCATACAAGTGGAAAATAAGTGTTAACCACCCACAGCTAAATTACTGTTCCATTTTATGCCGCTGATGAAGCAACACATACAGTCAAATAACGGTAGTGACATTTGAATCTATTTCTTCACTAAACCCCAGTATCATTTGCACCAAGACAGATGAGTATATTTGGTAGAACTTCTGTGTTCTATAATTCCTCTGTGCATGGAGATAAAAAAGTGGGAATCTGAGAAACTGGGTAGCAAGAGTCCTGCTATCTCCTATCAGGCCTTGAACTTCCACCAGAAATGGTGACCCCGGGGTATCATTCCAGGTCCTGACACTGGATTATTTTCTGTCATTTTATTTTGTTTGTGCCACAAGATGTCCCTCTCACGTCGTAATTTTCTTAATATAGTGTATTTATCTGGTACAACAGTTCCTAGTTTTTTCCTTTCGGCATTATTTCCTCCCACACAGACCTATATCCAATAGCTTTTCTTTTCTCCTCAATATTGTAAATGTCAAGCTCTTTACATTTTGGTATTATGAAGAACTTCCCCACTAAGAGCTCGACACTGATCCAAGAGGTTCGGTAGTTGTATTAATCCTTTTTTCAAGCTTTGTCTGAGAAGTGGCTATTGTCTGTTTTCCTTTTGGATCATGATTTTTTGGTTATTTATAACCTGCGTGGCTCACTTCACAAGTTTTCTACTCCACAACACTCTCCATCCACCTGGGCTTGTCAAAACCATGAACTATTTTTCCTGCAGATGTTCATTAAACCTGGAGCAAGTCCCCATGTCTCTTCTTCTACCATTCAAGTGGCTGGAAGCCTGAATATTAGCAGCTGGAACCACAATTGCCAAAGCCCTACCAGGAACAGATGCCTCTCAAAGGGATTGTCTAGATCATTTTACCTAGAGTTTGCTTTCTGTCCTCAGTAGGGACATGACCTTAATTCACTGGGCTGGCTTTTATCCACACTCCCCACCACGAGCATGGCAATCTGGAGTTGCTAAAAGCTTTATTATTGCACACAGATGGTGTGCAAATTCTCAAAAGTAATCTGTGGAAGCACCACAATGGTGATACTTAGACACTACTGCAGTAACAAAAGCACAGAGTACAACAACCCAGCTAGTGTTTAGTACAGAACTAAGGGCAAATCATTAATAAATACTGTTGTGATGACTAGAATGCAACAAGCACATCTTGAGGCACAGTTCCAACACCATTTTTAATGTACAACCCAGGTTCAAGAAGAGACCTAGACACAGCCTTCACTGGTAGAACACAACAGAAGACATTTCCTTTCCAATCATTGAGCAGCCACAGATCAACAATAAAGAAAAAAACCACCCTTGCAGCAGTTAATTTGCAAAAGAAGGCAAAAAGAACACAGATTTGCTGAGCACCACGGGCCAGAACTGCACAGGAAAGCAAACACCAGAAGCAATCCTGGGGCGCCTGCATCCAACACCCTGTGCACAAGGGGAAAACAAATCCCTGAAAGAGGCCAGAAGGTTTGGAAGCAGCTGTCAACACAGCTCCTTATTAATTTGGGGCTGTGCTGCCGCATGGGGTTATGAAAAGCCTGGCAGAAATCAAATGCAGCTACAGGAATAGAGGTCAGCATTAAGAGAGAAGGGGCACTGGATTACGAGTACTTGAACAGGCTTACAGCATCTCCTGCTCGCATCGAGGAGCAAAGGTTTGTCATCAACTCCATGTGCTCCTGCACTACACCACAGCAGTTATTCTCAGATAAACCAATCTCAATGCATGGTAATGCAAATAACTGCATGCTTGCTACAGAAGAACTTATATAGGTGACATGCACGACATGGTGCAGCATGACCAGGACTGTAAGGCAATATATTATATGCAACTCTTGCCTTCCCGTAATTAATAAATGTATTTTTCCCCCCCAGACACATTTACTTCTATGCATTGCTGCATATTGACTGTAGCCGAGCTGCTATTTTAAGAGCAGTAAGAATTAGTCACACTAGAACTCCAAAATTATCAAATAATCAGTGAAAGGCATGAAAATAAAAACTTCAGGCCAAAGTGCACTCCAGCATTATTGTATTTTTAGTACATACAGTGGGTCTGCAAACGTTATCTTCCTGGGTCTCGAATTCATGTTCTCATCAGTCTCCCAAACCACCTTTGCATCCATTGCCAATTCTCATCTTTAGTACCTCCACACAGCCACTACTAACCTTTTCTGAAGCCTTATACTTCTCCCACTGCCTGCAGATTGAAGAAATCACAGTTCCACTGTGAACTGGCCAGACACTGTTGCTCTCACAGCACCCACCTGTGTCCATTCTACAGAAACAGTCTGAGCCATTTTCATATTTAAATCACAACAAAGCAAACTGCCTCCGTGATGGTCTAATATGGCACTTCCAAATTAAAACTACAGACCTCATATGACTCCAAGAGCCTGAAATGGTCATTCTATACTCATTTAGTCCCACTGTTTGATTTCTTAATTAGTTTCCACATTGAATGACCACTGCAGGTATAGGCAGTCCTTTTGCTGCAGTCAGGCTATACTCCCTTTTACTTGAACTCTGGAGATGCTTCCAACACATTCAACCCAGGTTATTTCCTTTGTCTCTGCCAAATGTAAAGGAGTGGAAAGGTTTCAGAGATTTAAAAATGAAATGTTACACTATTCCTCCTAGCTCACAAAGATAGTAGCAGTACATGTCACCAACTGTGCCACAGAGACCATCTTTTCCATTCTGATACAAAAACATTGAAACAGAGAAAAAAGTGACACTGTCAGCTACTCACCAGGCAATTAAAATCACACAACAGGATAACTGTGATACACTCCGTGCCAGAGCACTCAAACTCCACATTATTTGTATGATTTATTCACCATAAAATCCAAGTTAGAGCTCTGCAATGCATGTACCAATATAAGGAATTCAGATCAAGTTTCTTCTATATTCCAGAA
The DNA here is from genome assembly GCA_026283785.1 of Coracopsis vasa. NCBI lineage: Eukaryota > Metazoa > Chordata > Aves > Psittaciformes > Psittacidae > Coracopsis > Coracopsis vasa. Next base: position 10,182 of record JANHGB010026630.1, read on the forward strand.
GTATGTGAAAGTACTTATGGCAGGACATTTTTAGCTAATCTAACATGATTCATTCAAATCACGTAGGATCCTGCCTGCATGATTCCAGCAGAAACCGAGTTTAATTTCAGAAGCCCTCTTGCCCTCAGAATAAGGTCTTTAACTGCTCCTTGCGAATCTGTGCCATCAGAACATAGATATACAGGGACTGATTCAGTTGCTTTGCTTTTTTAACTGGTAAATAATTAATTCCTGTTATATTTGTACTGCAGTTGCATCATTAATAATTTCTAATTTAGTCCTTCTGGACTTGCATGTTTGATGAAAGCAGTAAAATACCATATATATATATATATATATACACATACAGATTGTGGTCAAATCCAAACACGTTGGTTTTCTGGATGAGGAAGTGACATTTCATTTTGTGACCCATTTGTTACTCTAGAACTTTGAGAAACACCAAATGACGTCTGTATATTCAATTCTTATTTCTCTATGCTCCTGAGCTCAACATTCAAGGTGAGAAGTTTAAAAACTGCTGTCTAGTGCAAAAATGTCCAAAGTGTTCTGGTTTTCCTATCAAAAAAAAGGCTGCAATTTCAACTAGTGTTGGATTTTTAGCATAAATATTGAGACAACACAGCAAAATGCAGCTTTTATTCAGGAAAACCAACCAAGCAAAGGAAATGAGCTCCCTGAGTCAATTCTGAAAGCAATTAATAGAATACCAATTTCTGACAAGCTAACTGAGAACTCAGGTGAGTGAAATACTAAAAAGAGAGCACTCTACGTAGAGATAATGCCACAACTGGCACTGCATGTGGGGCTTTTTGTTGGAGGGAGGATTGCATTACACTCACTAGTTGTTATTCTGTATTCAGATACATTCATGAACCTTCCAAGCAAGAGAGTACATGCTGAGAAGTCTCTGTACTTCCATTCCTTAAGCTATAAAGGGGGAAAAAAGAAGAAAAACGACATTCTACCTTTGTGATGAGAATTCGGTACTTCTCCACCAGATGATCGTTGTTATGACACCCTGCCAGCAACTGCCACACTTCTCCTCTTAGGGCCTCAGGGACACCACTTCTCACCAATGCTGACAAAGTCTTTGGCCTCACGCTCAAATTGAGGTGCCTGGGTGTAGGTGAAGGCATTGTTACTATAACCCAGATACAAATAAATGAGTAGATGAAGGCACTGTTACTCTTATCCAGATACAAATAAACGACTACATGAGCAACAACTGATGTGTTATATCAAACATGTCAAATGACAGGAATTTCAAGACAGTCCATATGTTGCCAGAGTAAGTGAAATTCAAGTTATAAAAAAAACCCCAAAACACATTTGGAGAAGCTCTTTCCAAATTATTTCCTTGATTCCCATTAGATTTAAATATAATATAAATATATAAATCATTCAACAAACCGAAACACTCCAGCAAAAACTAAAACCGGAGGGCAGATTCCCACACTGTGTAAAATTCTAAGTTCAAACTACATCAGAACAAGAATCAGTTTGCAAATGCATATTCTGCTGTCTTGACTTCCTACACCCAGGCAGGGAGGTGATCTTACAGGTGAGGAGGGAGAGAGGACAGGCAAACAGAGCTGTAAAAAAGACCTCACATGGGTATCTAACTACATGGAATCATAATCCTAGACTGGTTTGGGTTGGAAGGGACCTTAAAGCTCATCCAGTTCCAAACCCCTGCCAGAGGCAGGGACACCTTCCACTAGAGCAGCTTGCTCCAAGCCTTGTCCAATCTGACCTTGAACACTGCTAGAGATGGAGCATTTACCACTTCCTTGGACAGTTTGTTCCAGTGCCTCAGCACCCTCACAGGGAAGAGCTTCTGCTTAAGAGCTCATCTCAGTCTCCCCTCTGGCAGGTTAAAGCCATTCCCCCTGTCCCATCCCTACAGGCCCTTGTCCAAAGCCCCTCTCCAGGTTTCTTGCATTATTTAGATATTATTTATAAAAATAATGAAGAAACAGCAAATTTGGCCAGAATCTTGGAGACCTTTTATGGAGTCCACCCAGCACTGAACATCTCTCATTGCCAAGGGAAAACGGCAAATAAAGCAAGGGAAATCATATACTCACAGCTACAGCACATGCTTAACAGCAGCACCCTTGACTGCTCTCACCCCACTGACCTAGTGCAAAGGTTTATTTTTAAACAGCAGAAATTGGTTCTTTTTGTTGGGATCATTATATATGTAGGGTAAATCTTCATTATATTAATAATTGTTAAGAGCACAGTCTATTTGCAGTAGAGCAATCCAGGGAACAGCTACTCCCCATGTTTGGCAGGGTGGCAGTTTCCCATCCTAGCTGCAAGAAATGAGTTTTTAACAGGGACAAGGTTTTAGGTGAACTCTTCCCTTTAAATGTTGAGTACCAGGAGCAGAAGCTGTTCTGTCCAGCATCCAGGCATGACAGGCCAATTCCTTAGAGGGGTTTAGCTCCTTACCTCCCACTGAAAGCAACAGAGGATGGGTGCTTCCTTATCTGCAATCTGGCCTCATGTGACATCTTGCCAGGACTCACCAGGGCAGGCTTCTGCTGAGCTGCTCTGGGATGGGCTGTCTGACTTGGGCCAGACTCTTCCGTACACTGGGATTAGGACTAATGCAAGGAGGCAAGCAGGCAAATTTGATCTCCCCTCTCGCAGTGCTGCCAGGAGCTTGGGCTACATTTAGGCCACAGATGCCAGGTGTTGTGATTTGTCCTGATTTTTCTGACCAGGCTCAGTAACAGGGTCAGAAATCAAAGCTCTGTGGTTTCCCTTTGTTTTGGTGATTTCCTTATGTTTGGGCGGTGCTTTTATTTTTGGCTTCTTTTTTGTTGGCAAGTGGCAGCTGGCAATCCTGGCTTCAGTTTCAGGGGTCCCCCTGCACCGGTGAGCCAAGCCTGGTGGGAATGAGTGGGGAAACAGGGAAGGCGCCGCAGGATGCTGTTAGCAGCTCTGTCACCGGGCGTGCAGCTGGATGTGTAAATGGGTTGCACTGTTCCTTGCTATTTCAGCTCACCCCCTTCACACTCTCTTGCATTCCTCCTACTCCACCTAAAAGAAAGTTAACTGGGGGCGGAAGGGGTTAGGTGAGCATCTGTAACGTATGGTTCACATGATCCGAGAACCCTGCCTCCCCAGTTTGTGCTTCCTCCTGCCAGGTTTGCTGCAGCAGGATCTGTTCCAGCCATGCCTCCTCCTGCCCATGGCCTGCTGCCATCTTCAGAACGCTCACAGCACAGAAATAAGGTCACTGCCCTCTGCACTTTATTTTCTACCCCGTGATTCCCCTGAAGCTGTCCAAGACAACCTACAGTCACTTGGTACGGGCTCTGCCCTGCTGAGTCAGTTCTGCTCATTGCTTTGGGGAAGCAGAGACGCGTTCGTGTCCGCTGGTGCTGGCAGGAGGTGAGGGGAGAGCAAGAGAACAGGGGTGAAGGGCAGCCAACACTAATACCGAAAGCTCATCTGCCTCTCTGTCACTTTACCATAAGAACACATGCCCTGCAAAGGCAAAACTTTGGCAGGGAGCAGCTTTCTACAGACCCAGCCCAAAGCTAGATCAGATATAAAGCACATCAAGATTTAGCCCTTCCCTTTCCCAAGCCAATATATTCCTTTGGCCTTGCACTTGCTAATGAGAATCGTAAGCACATCACAGAATTAACAAGCAAACAGAAGATGCGTCACTTAGAACTTTCTTTCCTCAAGGAAGGAAAAGTGGGGTGGAAAAGAACGGCACATGGCAGAGGCTTGTCACAGGATTTATTGCTCTCGTGGAAAGTGCTTGGCTCCCGTAGTGTCAGATGCTGTGTGGGAACCCCAGCAACATACTAAAACAGAGCAGGTTTTTTCTGTACAGTCAGAACCAAAGGCGTTCGTGCTGCACCAGCAGCACTGACTCTGCAGGGTTAGAAACGTTACTTTTCTACCCACATTAGTGCCTTCCTACTGCAGAACACCACCAATGTCTAACCCCCACCCAACACATAATAATAACAAAAAGGATCTATAAGTGGCTCATTCCTAGCTAGAATCTCAGCCCATGCTGCACATTGAACAGATAAGTCCTATCTCTATCTTCAGACACCACTTTTAAAGTGGGTCTACTTTTCCTCAGCTATCACTGCACTGATAAACCAGCAGCCTAAACACCCTCCCCAGACTGCACTAACAACAGGTCCCAGGCTTTCTATTTGCCAACACATTTTGTATTTATGGCTCAATTATTTTGTGTACTTGCTGTACATTGCATCAAGAATCAGGCAGGGATTCACACAGGAAAGTGGGGTATGAGCATCTTAACAAACACTTACTTGTGTTTGTTAAGGCACACTTGCATTCTTTAAGACTTGGGTAGATGGTATATAGTGACAGCAGCAAAGCTGGGGCAAGTGGAGGGCTTCTCTTACTGACATGGCATCTGTATTACCTAGTCACATTTAGATAAAGGTGGGATGGGGCAAAGAAAGAGAGGGTCTCCTGGGAGCACAGCCATTACTTCTGCCCTACCAGAAAGTACCAAAGCCAACAGCAGTGCAGCAGGAGCCCAGGCGTACCAGCACTTACACTGTGAGTAACAAAAGCCGCTCTGACCATAGCTGTCAGCAAAGAAGGGCTTTGGTCCCTCCTTTCCTTCTCCCTTGACCTACCTCCTCCCCAGGGTGCAAAGTTCAGCTGCACGTAAGCTGCTGTGAGGGCCCCGGGAGAGGGGCAGCTTCCAGTGGGAGGGACGTGGGAGCGAGGGTGCCGGTGGATGTTTTAGTGCGGTCGAATGAGCAGCTCTAAACTTAACCTGGTACAGATCTGCTGCCTCATTCTGCAGAGGATCCCGCTCGCCTCTCCAGACTCCACATTGGATTATCACCTCTGAGGGGCCGTGTGTGCAGCCCTGCAGAGACCAGGGCACACAGGGGAAGACAGGGCTGCACACACACATGGCTGCTTGCAGCTTCTTTATGAACCATGTTTGCCAGCAGGGACAGTGCCTGGTCAGTGGGCACAGCTATTGCAGCAGAGGCTCCCTGCCGCATTTCTGCTGTGCAAGAGCACAGCACAGTTGTTTGCCTCTTGCTCCCAGGCTTCTCCAACTGCTGTTAAGCTAACAAAGAGCAGCCCGTTCGTGCCTACACTGAGGTTTTTAATTGCATACTGATGCCAGGAGTGACTTGTAACTTTTGTCTCTCTCGCTGACGGTGCTTTGTAGCTCAGCAGGCTGATGTGTAGGTGCTGAGGCTCCTTGGAAAAGCATCTTAGTGTGGGATGTCTCTGTAGGCCTAGAGCAAAAGGAGTCATCATCTTCTTTCATATTTTGTCTTTGCCTGTGGCTTCTGTTTATTGCTGCTTCGGCAGCTGAGCCCTCACCATTTAGCCCCAGCAAAGCAACAGAGAAAGAAGAGCAGCAACATGCCACCGGTAGCAGGATAATAGCTGTGGACATGTATGGCAGGATCTGAGGGCTGAAGGCACCCCTGTCATAAGGCAGTAATCAACTTTTGAAGCTCAGTCACTTAGGTCTTTCTTACTGGATGCAAGTTATGTGATACGCAGCAGATACAGGAAACAAGACTTCACCTTGAATATTCTCTGTGTGGCATAAACAGGCAAAAACAGCCTCTGCTCTGCAGTTGCAGGGAGTGAGGGAAATGCACAATCAATCAGCCTGGCTCTTGTAAGCAAGTCCCTTCCCTACCCCACTTTTGGAAGGTCTTAACCCCACGTGGCTGTGGGAACCAGCAAAGGCAGACTTTTCAGCTTCACAGATCTTTCTGAGGAAATCTCAGCTGCTCTCTGCAGCAATAACTTTGTGCCTTTCCCTCCATCCCCACTCATGCAGAGAGCAGTGGGGTGAAATTAGCCATGACAGAGAAAGGCTCTTAAGGAATTTGTATAGGTCAGCAGAAGCAGAAAGCCAGGATGCATACTGCAGCAGGACATGCATTCTGCAAGGATAAACTGAGCATTACCCTTTGCTTCTGCTAATACCTGGCCTCCAGTTTTTTTTTCAGCTGCAACTTTCAGCCTCGAAGTCATTTGCACTTTTTAATTCAGGGAAATGGCAGAAGGGAAGGGGTTTAAAATGGAATTTTGTCTAGGCTGGTGTATGCTTCTGCAGCAGCAACATCTGAACTGAAAGAAGTAATACAGAAAATGCAGAGTTTAAAAACTAAAACTTCTGGTGAAAACCAAATTGCAGTACTGGCCATTTTACCAGGAAATTTAGTTTTTAGCAGAAGAAGATGTAATAACTTCTTAAGGAATGCATTGTATAATGTAGATAATCCCATACACTGGAACTCCAGCCACCAAGCTACCACATCCTGACAGGTTCATAGGATCACAGGGTGGTTGAGGTCGGAAAGGACCTCTAGAGGTCACGTGGTCCAATCTCCTTGCTCAAGCAGGGCCACCTAGAACGGTTGCCCAGGAACATGTCCAAATGGTTTTTGAGTATCTCCAAGGATGGAGACTCCAAAATCAAAAGAAGGTTAAATACTTCCCACTTGGAAGAATATACCCAGGTTCACTAGACATACCAAACCCCTGCCCACTTGCAGAGGAAGGCATTATGGATACTGACCACAAAAAGCTTGCTCTTGGAATACTCTCATTATCTTTTGGGATCTTATTTTTTGATATCTCAGGGAAAAAAAAACAAGAGGGAGTGGGGGAACAGAAAAGGTCCTTTCTAACGTAAGAATCAAACGTATTCTTCTTATAGAAGTTAACAGATGTGAAGAGTTCCTAAAAGAGCAGCAGGAGCATGTACAGAGCAGCTACCTGTATAAACATTTCATTTTGAATATCAGTATGCTTTGGCATCCAGGAAAATTGCTCAGCACTTTTCATACTTGGAACATAATTCCTATTGCTACTACGTAAAACCTCTCTGGAGCCATCCTTGCTTACCCAGTTTTCGAGACGGACTACAGATACCAAAAAATGATTTCCCAAAAGGTTTGTAAACCCATTACTTACATTTAGGGCTCAGTTCAAGAAGAACTATGCTGTGTAAGGTTTCTATGGAATTTAGTCATAAAAAGTTCAGACTGTACTAAAAACTAATTAATTCCGTGGTTTGGGTATTCATTGAAGCCTCCTTCCTTGCGCACAACTGGCTAACATTATGCCCTGAAGGGCGTTCATGCCAAAAAGGTGGAAAAGGATATTCTGAGCTCTAAAGACTATAGCACAGTGGTCTATTAAAAAAGGGAACTTTCTCAAATAGTTTGAAAGATAATAGAGCTGCCTGCAGGCAGCTTTAACATGCATCCGGGTCAATTATAGGGATTTATGCAACAATTTATTACACTGGTTAAAATAAATACTTACCACATCAATGTGGGTCCATATGGTAGCCATATAGAATCTAGAGACGAAATATGCTCAAAAAGAAATGAGCAACTTTTGCAGTGCACACAGCAAACCTTTATAGTGCCTTCCCATGCAAATGCTTGATGTGTAACTAATGTCAGCAGTTACAAGGATGTTTTCTGAGACTTCTCATATTCACCCAGATCACCTTGAGTTTGTTAAAAATAACACAAAAGTTGGTAAATGGTCAGTTAAAAACAAACCACCTGAGCTGAAGGCAAGTGAAAGCACTAAAACAGGAGGTGCTTTTCTGATGCATTGCTTCCATTTTGCCACCAAACACAAAGCCCTGCATTCATTGCAGCTCTTGGCAGGTAACACTTCTAACCTGTGCACGGAGAGTGCTCTTCCCCTCTACTGGTAGTGACCCACACATTTGCTTCGTGCTGCCCACATTCTGCTGCTTCCATGTAGACCACAAATATTTCTGTTTGAGCTGCAGCCTGGCTCCCAGAGCCATGAGAAAAATCTCTGAATGAGGAGTAACTTGCCCATTGAATTGAACCCTTGTCTTCCGAGGAACAGGAATGTGCAAAAAGC
>JANHGB010026635.1:0-13803 GCA_026283785.1 Coracopsis vasa
TCTGGGCACCCTGTGCCAGCACCTCAGCACCCTCACAGGGAAGAGCTTCTGCCTAAGAGCTCATCTCAGTCTCCCCTGTTTGTGCTCACTGTTGCAGTCATCCATTCTGGAAATTCCTCCCACGGCTGTCACCCAGACACACTGTGGCACACATATTCCTATTGCTAAGGTTGCTAATTTATGTATTTAATAATGAGGCAGTAAAATAACTTTTTTAACATGAACTTTTGCTTGTCATGATGATTATTGCTCCGGGTCAACTTTCCCACATCTTCACGCATAGCCCAGGGGGGCTCCTGTCAGCAGGACCACAATAGTTCTTGCTCGCTTCCCTTGCTGATGTGCGAGTCTGACGTTGGAGCACGAGGTCTGTCCATGAACCTCCACCTTATACGGATTCACCCAGTTCCTCTTGCAGAGTGGGACAGGAACACCTGAGCTCACAGCCATTGATCCTCTCCCAGTGTGAGGCACACGGTCCTGCCTGCATGTCCTTGAAGATCATGTGTTGCTGCTGCTCCTTGAAACCACATCACCAGTGTCGGATCTGGTGTCTGGTTTAATGGCAGCAGGATCAACATTTCCTTTTGTTTCTTGTTCTGCAAGTCATTCCTGTAGCCTGGGGCAAGGCCTGGTGGGGCTTTGGGGTGCCAATTGCTTTCAGACACCTTGCAGGGCTCATTTTCCTCATGCAGTGGGACACACTTGGTCTCCTTCCACAGCTACCTTCCCCAAAAGGCACAGCAAACTGCTCTGCCAAGAAATTCTTTCTGCTCTGCAGGCCCCAGGGTAAGGAGAGTACCTTAGGAGAGTACCAGTTATCTTGAAATCCCTCTTAGCAGCATCTGAATTTGTTGAGGTCTCAGAGTCCTGGTCACACATGGCCTACCTTGGCCAGAGCCTGCTGTGTGGGATGAGACCGGATGCACAACTCTTGGATCATCTTACTCTTCCCTTTCTCATTAGCAAAGCTTCAGCTGCACAGTGGGAGCAGAAAAGACCCTCCTCTAAGCCTGCATTGGAAGGGAGGCTCCAAGAAAGCACTTCAGCACCCTTTAGGAGCTCTGCAGGACTCTCGGCACCTGCCACATTAGTAGAATGAGAGATCAGGTTTATGAGGGACCTCTGGGAGACCAGGTTGCATATCCAGGGGTCAGTGTGTGAGGAAACCCAGTGCTTTGGGCCACTCCAGCCCAAATGCTTTCTCCCTGTTGTGCTGCCCACTGATGAGCAGAACAAGTTATCAATTCACTGTCCCGTTGTCTGGCAGCATGCCCCAGGAGAAGGCAGGGGATGGGCATGGGGATATTAAGGCGCTTCTGAGGTTCTTGCTGTTACTTGAACACACTGAGCAAGGCATCTGAGCAGGGAGGGCTGTGTTGAATTGTGTAAGTACAGCAGGATGGTGCCACAGAGTCCATCACTCTCATTGGGAAGGAGGAACCTGACTCCCAGTGTCATGGGCAGCTGGGCCTGGAAGAGAAAACAGCCAGAAGCTTTGGCTCATCTTGGAAGAAAAGAAGATGGGCACCAGTCCGGGGTGTTTTCATGGTGCACACAGCCCATGGCCCTTGTCTTCCCTGTCTCTTCTGAGAAGCTGTGGTGATGTTACTGAGCTGCAGTGTGCAGGGCTGCTGTGCCTGGGGCCGGGAGCCCCCGTGATGGGCTGGGCTCTGCAAAAGCTGCCGAGTAGCTGCACTGAGAAGCCAGGCTGGGGCCAATGCCACCACCCTGGCTCCTGCTGCCTCCATCCCTGTCTCAGCGTATGCGGCTTTGGTTTTTGCTTGCCAAGCAAGGCACGGGCAGCTGTGCTGTGCGCGTCTGGTGGCTTGGCGCCCTGCAGTGTGGATCTGGCACCAGAGTCCGTTCCCATCCTGCGTCCCTTGCGCCATGCTCAGCCAGAGGCTCGGCTGCCAGTGGGAGCCGTGTGGTGGGACCCCTCGAGCAAGGGCACTGCCACCAGCCGTTCATGTCGCCTGCAGCCGCCCCCTGCTCCGGCACCGCCGCCGGGGCCCCCGTCTACAGGCGGGCCTGTTCTGCCCGTGCTGCCCGGCTCGGCTCGGCTGAACTCGGTTCGGCTCGGCTCCGGCTGGGCTCCTGCCCGGCTCGCCTCGGATGAACTCGGCTCGCCTCGGCTCCTGAGGCAAGGACAGTCGGCGGTCGCGGCCGGGCCGGTGGCCGTGGAGGGGCCCGTCGCCTTCAGGGGCGCCGCGCACTGCCCGGGGGCCTCGTAGGCCGGCAGCGGAGCTGAGGCGGTGGCGATATCTCCCCTCTCGCCTGCCGGGGCGCTGGGCCGGCGCCCGCGACGGGTCCCGGCCTTCTCCCAGCCCCCGGGGGGTCGCTCCCCTCCGCTACAGCCTGGCGTCGGTCACGGGCCGTGGCACGGTCCTGCCTGGGGCAGCCCCGGGAGCGGGAGGCCCGTGGAGCTGCAGGCCGCCGGGAGCACCGTCCAGAGCAGCGCGGCTGGAGGCAGCGCAGCGTCAGTTCGAGCTCGTCCGCTGCTTGTGCCGCAGCCCCCCGGTGCCACAGAACCGCGCGGAGCGGTGGTGTTCCGGCTGGCGGGAGGTGCTGCAGGAGGGGTGTTCGCTCTGCGCGTTTCCTCTAGGGCGAAAGCTGCTTTCATCTTTTGCTGTGAGACAGAGCTGGTGAAGATTTAGTAATTTCCTTTTGACTCTCCTCCTTCCCTAGGCCGGCGTTCAAGGGGGAAGAAAGATGCCATTGAAACCATTTACCTGTCCGCTGCCTGAAACAAGGTTTCTTCATGCAGGCAGGCGAGTGTACAAGTTTAAAATCCGGTATGGCCGCTTCAGCAGGTGAGCATGGTAAAGCTGCCAAAGCAGCCTGCAGTCTGATGGCAGCATGTAGCAGCGAGTTAAGATCAAACCCTAAATTCAGATCTCAGGAGCTCCTCATTTCCTGCCTGCTTTCACAGACACTGAAGGTGGTCACTTAAAAGCTGCTACTGCACTTTCCCATGCTGGGTATTGGCCTGAGAGAGTAAATTGAGCTGTAAAAGTGCTCTCATTTCACTGCCTTGTGTGGAGTTTGTGCTGCAGTGGGAGAAGGGGCTGCTTTTCCTGACAGTATTTTGAATTTCTAAGTGTTTAAGTGCGAAGCTCCCCAGCCTTTGCAGTTATTCAACCCACACATCCCACACGGTCACTCAGTCACTGCCCCACAGTGGGAGTAGGGAGAGGATTTGGAAGGTAAAAGTAAGAAAACCCGTGGGTTGAGATAAAGACAATTTAATAAGTAAAGCAAAAGGCATGTGCACAAGCAAAGCAAAATAGCGCATTCATTCACTGCTTCCACTGGCAGGCAGGTGTTTAGAGCCATCTTCAGGCTCCATCAAATGTAACGGTTACTTGGGGAGACAAATGCATATGCAGCTGAGTGTCTCCCCTTCCTCCTTCTCCCCTCCCAGTTTTACTGCTGAGCATGACGTCTGTCCTGTGGTCTGGAATATACCTGGGGGTCAGCTGGGGTCAGCTGTCGCAGCCTTGACCCCTTCCAACTCCTTGGGCAGCTCCAGCGAGCTCACACAGACAGCCAGTGTGAGGAGCAGAACAGGCCTTGTTGCTGTGTATGCATTGCTCAGCAGTAGCTAAACCATCCCTGTGTTATCAACACTGCTTCCGGCAGGAATCCAGAACATAGCCACATCCAAACTACTATGGAGAAAATTAACAGTGAATCCTAGTCAGAAGCAGCACTGCCTTGGAGAGTATGGACTTATTTCTTGGACTGTCTGCTGTTAGGAATGTGCCTTTCTCTGGCCTTGTAATCTGGCACTCAAGTGTGGATGCTCCTTTGGATGTTCTCTGTGGCTGTTGGCAGATGTTTGTTGTGTGCTCAGGAATTTTTCTTTCAAGGTTCCCTTTCTGCTGCCTCCTTCATATGTCTTTGTGATGAACCTGTCTTCTTGTTTTGAAACAAGAGCGAGCCTCTCCTGCAGGCAGAGGGGCTGAGCAGGACTTTTAGGATAACTGCTTCTCTCAGTTTCTAGAGGCACTGTAGTGAGAAGTGAAGGGAGGGTATTTTAGTCTGTGATACTGCTGGCATGTAAGAAAAAGGAAGGAAAACTGCTTTTGGGTGTGCTGGGGACAATGAATATGAGAGTTGTGGGAAGTAATATTTGTGTGGTAAGCCTCAAATAGGAAGTTGGGGTTAGTAGCCAGCAAAGTAACTAAAGCACAAGACAGGAAAGATATAAAACACATAAAGAGGGTAATCTTTTACAGGTAAAAGAAAAGGCTATCCCTGAGGAATCTGCTTGAGTGTGCTGGTCAGACACACAGAGATGATGGGCAAGTGCTTTGCAAGTGGGCAAAACCTTGACCAGATCACTCAAGGAGTTCTGGAGTTTTAGTTTGAGAGGGGACTCAGAATCCTGGACGTTGTGATCTGTAATCACAGAAGTTTGAACTGCTCTGGCAGCATCATGCCAAATAGGCTGTCTCCAGACCTGAAGCTACATGAAATCTCGTGCCACACTTATCTCCTTTTTCCTTCGTGGAAGTAGGCTGGGTCTTTGAAATGCTGTTGCATGACTTTATTTTGGGATGAAGTAGAATACCGTTGTTTCTTTAGCTTTGCTTGTTAGCATTTTTCTTGGAACAGTGTCACATACAGGAGGATTAACCTTCCTCCTTGTTTTGTTCTCTTGTTCACTTTGGAAAGGAAGATGTGTTGTCTGTCTTGTGGTGTCATGTGGTGTTCAGAAGATCCTTGAAATGTTGCTCTTGCCTGTAACTGAGCTCTTTCCCTCAGCATAATCCCTTTGGAAGGCTCTGCTGGTAGTGTAGTATGTTTCTGAAGAGCCTGTGGGTGTTTGTTCTCGTGGTCAAGAGAGCACTGCCTTTGTCTGAGGGAGTCTGTCTTTACCCCTACATGTCTTGTGTGCATTGCGATTCATTGGTAGACTTGAGGGAGCAGGAGGTGAGACTTTTGAAGGACCTATTGTGTTTCACAGTAATTTCTGGAATTGGTAGTGAGCTTGTCAAGTCTGTCTTCATGTCTTCATGTCAACATGGTCCAATATAGCAAAAGCAACTCCTTGTACAGCAAAACTTGTGAAACTTCCTCAATGTGTCATGGTTGTGGTGAGTGGGGGTGCTTATTCAGAGCATCTGGATTCACTCCCAGTTCCTAAGAGAGAGTGAAGGAGTAAGTCCTAACTGCCTTATGTCTAAAGCAATGCTATCAGTCTGCCTGCAGATTTGGGAAGTGAAACTCCTTTTGCCTGCAATAAGATGGTGACTAATCTGAGGCCAGGCTCCCAAAAGAACATGGACAGAGTTGCAAGAGCTGATCATAGAACTGATTATCTACACATGCGTATTGCTAGAGCGAGGTCATCTTCACTGAAGGTCCCCTGAATTCCCAGAAAAATAACAGGGAACGATGAAGGTCCTTCCCTTCTTTAAAGATGAGACTGTTTCTGTGTCTCTACACTCCAGCTCTAAAGACAATACTCACTCCCTCCTCCCCAGCCCCACAACCCAAGCAATGAATGGCCTGCAGTCAGATGGCAAACATGACATCCTTGTCAGGAGACCCTGGACAGATGTTAATCCCACCCTCTGCTTATCACCATGGCAACGTGCCTTCTTGAATCATAGTTTTGTTTTCCTGCTGATCCATGAAGACTTCATGACCACAGCGTAAGTCTTGGGTGGGTGATACCTGTCCTGCTGTGGTGTGCTGCAGGAAAGGAATGTAATTCCTTTCATTAACTTATGCTGTACCACGCAAGGAGAGAGACTTTCTGAAGAGAAAGGAAAGCTCTCATCTCTGACTGAGTCCTGGCTGGGGACCCTGAATGTGGAGGATATGAGAATGGCTGCTTATTAAGCCATGTGCCAGAGAATGCTTGCATGGCATAATTGCTCGCACTCCACTTATTTGTTTATTTCCAAGTGACATTTGTGTGATTTCTTTACTTTCTAATGTGTTTGGATTTTCTGTAAGACCTTCTCTCTCCTTCTGCATTTTATTGTTGGCTGACACCTCACAGCAAGCAACTTCTGAGAAGCTGTCCTACAGAGGATGTAGCTAATATTTGGGAACACAGTTTTGTTGCAGGTAGTACGCAACTCCCAGCATCACAGGGCCTAGCTCCAGTGCTGTGAAGGCCTGTTGCTCTGCAGGTTTGCACCGTGGAGGTGATTAAGAGGCATGTCCTATCAGTTCCTTCTTGTAGTCCCTTGAGCAGAAGGGCATCGTGGTAGGCAGAGGTGATGGTTTGAAGGCACCTTGTCAGAAAACAACCCTAAAGGTTACTGAGAATTGATTGGAAAGATCTGGTCTCCCACAAAATACAAATGGGCACAAAATTCACAAGAAACAGTCCTTGTGGAATAATGGAGAAGGAATTCATCTGCCCACTGAGTATTTTCTCTGTGCACTAGGAATGATGTTTTGTTGTTGTTTAAACTTTACAACAAAGATAGCTTTGTTGCGTTTTTGGTTGGGGTGGGCCTAACTCTCTCTGTTTGTTTCACAGTACTCCTGATTTCGACAACACGGAAAGTGCTGTCAAGGAGTTAGAGGTAGGAGATGAAGCAGGTTCACAGCACCTGAGCTGAAAGTTCAGCTGAGCAAATCTTTTGTTTGTTATGGGACTGAGGACATTTTGTCAGATGCAGGGCTTCAAGTGAGAGTGATGGGGAACTTCTCTGGAGAGTATAATGGTTAAAAAATGGTATAAATAAAAACTGTCCTTGACAGGCAGCATTAGCATAGAGGACAATTGAAATATCTCAAAGAAGCTAGACTGTTAGCATTGGACAAATGAAAACGCCTATTTGTCGAGTGAGTTGCCCCCATTTCTTTCTGATTCCTGTTCAGAATAATCCTGCAGTAGCACTTGCCCGTGGTTTTGCTCTCAGCCCCAGACCTGACCACTGCTTTTAACTTCTCAGGCTTGACTAGCTGTCAACACCGCCTGGTTTTCCAATAGCTGTGTCAGTACTGGTGTGCTAGCTTAACAAAGACTGATCTAATGCTCAGTTGCACATGCTTTCCTCCTAGCCATGGAGCTATTGGAATCAGTGGTGGCTCTTTTAATGGTGCCATTACTTTGTGACCACGCTTGGTGGCAACTGTTATTGTCATCTTCTTCCTGAGACAGAAGGAAGCCCCTGCTGTTCCAGAGGAAATGAAACAACTCTATTGCCTGCTTAAAAGTGCTCCTGTGACTTCATTTAAAAAAATTTTCAGAGTACAGTAATAGCATTACAATTATTGAAGAAAATGTGCTGGGTTTAACTGATGCAGGAAATGAGTGGTTTGGGTTTTGGTGGTTTGGGGTTTTATTTTTTCATTTTTGAAAAATCCTGAAAGGTATTACCAGAAAAAGTTTCCCATTTTTGAAGCAGGGTTTTGTTGAGGCAGAATTACAGTTCCTGTTCATCAAATTGGGTCAATATCCAGAAAAAGGGGAATATGTTTATATTTTAAAACAGGTCAATACTGCATGTGTTTTGCTGGTTAAAAGAGACTTCTTAAACATAAAACTTGTTAAATTTAAAAGCACACCTCCACCCCTTGTAGTAATGGTTAATGTTAATCAAGATTAAGACATTCATTCACTTTGATTTTGATGAGCCTATTAGTGCAGTTCACTTTAAGGTGATGGGCAAAGAAGGGGATGAGGAAAAGCAAAATATCTAGAACCTGCTCTTCCATGATTTGTACAAACTGTACTTTTATATTTTTCCCAAGCCTCAAAACTGTACTTGGTGGTAGAATTGTGGTTCTACTCTTAATATTCTTCCCTTTTTTTGGCCTCTCCAGGAAGCGATTCGAGTAATCCTTGGAAATCTTGATGATTTGCGTCCATTTTCTACAAAACACTTCACTATTTTTCCATGTATCCTTTCTTTCCTACTCGTCAAAGAAATGACTTGTGTCTGTGGGGCATTGCTGAATTTGATGTTCATGTCCAGTAGCATGCAGGTCTTTAGCTGGAGAACAACTGCTTTGAGGTTTATGTTAGCTGAAGATCCTCCTCAGTTGTTGCCTTTAACAGAGGCACCAGAGGTTTCAGAAGGTCAGTAAAACGTAAGGTGCTCCTCACAGGCTCAGTAGGAGAGAAGACTGCAGTAGTTTTCTTGCAAGGTACATTGGGATTAAATGACATCCGTGAGCCTCTGAGGATCAATTGTACCTGCAAAGCTGTCCTCAGTCTGTAAAGGAAGAAGTTAGCTTAAACCTGAGAGGCTAGGATAACATTCCCATGAAGTCTTATTGATGACATCTAGAGGGATATTGAATATAAAAGTTGTTTCTTGAGTGGGAGCGAATGTGAATATATGCTCACTTACCCACACAGATTGCTGAGAGGAGCAAAAGTCACCTCACAGAGTGAGTTGTGCTAAAAGTAGTTAAGCTGAGAGCTGGAAGACTTAAAGCAGGCTTTTGAACAAAGCCTGCAGGATTGTCACTCAGTTATCTGGGTCACCTCTTCAATGTAGTCTTTGAAGTCTAGGCATAAAAGTGAAACAAATGTCCTCCACCCACTATTCACTGTATTTTATTCTTCCCCCTTACTCCTTTAGGACCAGCCACCAGCTTTTTTCCTTCTTCCCTAAACCTTGCAGTGGTGATAGCTGCTGTCAAAAGACAGGAGTGTAAAAGCTTTGTGCCATAGCTCAGCATCAGCATTTAGAAGCTAATTTTTGATTATTCTCACGTGCAGGTTTTGTTGTTACAAAGTTCATTTTGACAAGTTGTGTCTGCTCCCTCATATGTGTGTTAAGTATGGTCTGACTTGAGAAGCTTTACAAGAGGACATTGTCAGGACTCCTGCTCCTTTGAAATGTTAGTGCTGTGTTCTTAAGTCTTATCATCATTCTCAGATTTGAGTAAATGGGAGAGAGTATCGAAGATGAGATTCAAACATGAGAATGTCCATCTTGTGCCTTATCCCTACATTTGCACTATGTATCTAGAACTGAACTCATTTCAGCAAAACGTACCTTGTGGTAAGTCTGTATGGGTATGTTTGGATAATTTCTGGAAGCATCTATTATCTTTGTCTTTTCCCTTTCCCTTTCCTTTTCCTTTTCCCTTCCTCTACTGTGCCTTTGAATTAGAGGGAGCAAAGCTGCGTGCAGTGTGGCTGTAGTATGGATTTGAAACAGAGCAGAACAGTGTGTATTGCTTTTCTAAAACTTCCTGAATCTCTTTGCCTTTTCTGTCACTGCTCACTCTTCAGCTAGTATTTCTATGAAGCAGTGCCCAGTGGCTCCCAACCTTCATTCTTTAATGTCAGTGGCTGGGCTGGGGCCAGCACTTGTCTATGGAACACATTTTTCTTCCATGGGGTTGACTACGTCTGTTGACATTGAACTTCATGCTCTTTGTTTCTGTTTTCCCAATGAAAGAATGTATTTTTCTAAATAATGATAGTAATAATGGGAATAATGTCTTCTGTAAAATTAGCAAATGCTGTCACCTCCCTAGTGTCATGTTTTCCAGTTTTCTATAAATACCCTGAACAGCCTCAGGCCTCAGCTGACACCTCTGTTGGACTTTACATTTAACCTCCTCTGTTGTGAAAACTGAGTGTTTATTCTTACTATTTCCTGTTCTGGTTATTGGTCCCTGGAAAAAGCTGCTGGTTTTAATTACGACTGCTTAGTAGATATTCTTGTCCCCTTTATAAAATGGACAAGTCATTTCTTAGTCTCACCCATTTGCTTGTGTGTAGCATCCCCTACCAAACAGACCATGTTTGGATTTAAAAGCTTCTAAACATGGAGAATTCACTCCCTTCCCTGTACACCTTGCCCCAGTATTTAACTGCCCTCTCCACATAGCTATGCAATGCTTCTATTCTACAGTTATGGCCACCATAATGTGCTGTTACTTTCGGGCACTGAAACATGTATGGATCCCATGCATCAAAGGGTAGGTGGCCAATATTCTGTGGAGTCTATGCTCCAGCTGTCCTTGTATCTTCTACCTGGTGCGCAGAACACAGGGTGATGCTAACAGTTTTTCAGTACCTTCTGCTCTTCTGAAGACTCCTTGGACTTCTTCAAGAAAAGCAGCTTTCCCCATCCCATCAGCATGTGGTATTCATAGCCAGGAATTCTAGTTCTGAAAGAGCTGTATTTGCAGTTTTTCAATGTCAGCATCTCATATGCAAAGTCCAGTATAATTTCTAAGTAGTTTATCTTGTTCTCAGAAAGTGGGGTGCAATGCAAAAATGTCCTTTTAAGATGGTTAAAGAACGTCCAGTCTAAATATTCATCAAATTTTGTAATACTTCTGTTACAGGTAAAGAAGTAAACAAGGGCAGTGATGAGCTTGTAAGTTGTGTGTTGTTTTTTTCCTGTGGTTTGTTTGTCTTTTAAGTTATATTCGAAACAGCTTGGGGAAACAGAATATAATGCATAGGCAATGCTGTGGTTCTCCTGTTTCTAGGTGTCAGGCAGGCAATGTTCGGTGGCACTGAATTCTCACCTACAACCATTCAAATTGAGAGAAATCTTCCTATCAATTCCATCAGACTTTGAATGAAGGACCTGAGAGTCCTGCTGGCTGCAGCTAAATGTGTTTTCTGCAAGTCTGAGCTGAGCTGTCAAATTGTTTCTTCACTGTGAGACTCTGTGAGAGTCTATAGAAGAATTAAATAGTTTCCTGGGTGCTGCATGTGTCAGAAGCAACAATGTTAAGCTTATTTGGAAATTTTTTGTTTAGCGAGGGTTCAGAGTAGGCTTGTTTTCAATATGGGAAGTGTCTGGAGATGGAGTGAATTAGTGAAGACGTCCTATCCAAAATGCCCAGACGAAAATCCCTCTCACCCTCCTGGCATTACATTCCTGCTAATTATATCCTAGGCCCTCTTCTGAAGATGGAGCAAAAGGGGTGTCCTGGAGAGCAGTATTTCATGTTTAACACCATAGAGCATAATTCTCTGGATGATCTCTCAGTGCTTATCTTCTGTTTGAATAAGGTTGCTCACCTTTTATTCTGGACTCATTTTTTGGTTTTCGCTGTATGAACATGAACAATTTTGCAAAACATGAATGTGTATTAACTCTGAATTCTGTTCTAAAATAGAAAAGTCAACATAAAATTTTATCCATGCCAATTTTACAATGTTTTGAAGGTGAAGAGAAGCAATGAAGTGTCAGAAAGTACTGCAGGGCAAGCATCAGTGAAGGGGAGAAGAGTGGAAGTCCAAGCAGAGACCTCATGCCCACATTCGGGTACCGACAGGTCAGTTAACTACAAAATAGTCTTCCAGGGCACATATCAGTATTTTTAATGTCTCGTGTATCTTTCTCATATTTCACTCCTTTGTAATCCTTTGCCCCATTTTTCTTCTTCCTTCTCTTCCATAGGTGACAGACTCTAAGCAGCATTGCCCATACTTGCAGAAAAGTTGTCCTATGCTTTCAGGCTCCCATGCCATTAACTAGAGATCTCCCTGTTTATCTCCTTTGTATTAACATTATCTATAGAATCACAGTGGGATGAGAACTCAGCAGTTGGCTTGCAAACCAGAGCCAGGGATGACAAGGAAAGAACTGCCAACATTTTTCTAGCTGCACCCCAGCCTGTTCCTCTGAGTGGGCTGATGAATGCTGCCTCTCAGCTTGAGGCTGAGATCTCTATCTGTTGATTTCACAGATTCATTGAGGTTGGATGGGACCTTTGATATCGTCAAGTCCAAGTCCCCCTGCTCAAGCAGAGTCACCCAAAGCAGATTTCCCAGGATATGTCCCTTTGGGTTTTGAGTGGACTTCAAGGGTGGAGACACTACAACTTCTATGGGCACCTGGCTTCAGTGCTTGACCACAGCTGCAGTCACAAAGGAAGCCCAGTCTGGGCAGAGCACACAGACTGGCCTCTGCATCCCTGAGCAGAGGGGAAGGGTCACCTCCCTTGACCTGTTGGCAAAACTCTTCCTAGTGCAGCTCTGGATGGTGTTAGCCTCCTTCAGCACAAGCATGCAATGTTGGCTTACGGTGGATAACTTCAAGCTTAGTCCTTGATTCCCTCCGAGGCAGGCACATTATCAGTTATAGTCTAGCAGGCTTCTTTCTTTCATAGAGTGTAGCTATTAAAACCAGGAAATTCTTCTTTGTTCACAAGTGTGTGACAGAGTCCCAGATCCAACACTGTGATCAGAAGTGTTTGTTCTCACCTTTCCCCTTCCACGACCATGAGCAGACCAAGTCAAATCATCTCCCTTGTTGCCTTGTATTTTCTGGGAGTGCTGTTGAGTGCTGAGCTCTGAGAATCTCCCCAGTGATACTGATCAGCTCAAAGAGCACTCTTTGTATGTGAAGCCAGGATTTGTTTTCCTCATGTGTGTCACTTTGTACCTCTCTGTACAGAGTTTCCTCTGCCATTTTATTGCTCTGTGACTGCATCTTGTAGGGTCTTTCTGTGATTCTTTGCTACCTGCCCTTCTCTTTGTGAGGATTTGCAAGCTTTCTCAACTCACTGCTCATCCCTGTTTCCATGTCATATAACAGTTCTTTTCCTCTTCAAGTGTTCATTGGTTTTACTGGAAAAGCAGAAAGCCTAATAATAGAACAAGTGCCTGTTTTCATTTTTTAAGTGAGACTTTGAAACGTGAGCACAAGTATAGATTAAGGGTACCTTGTTTGCTAGAGGTACTAAAATCCTGATTCCTAATGAAATACTTGGAGTAGCCATTTACAAGTTTGCTTCCTTTTTGTGACTTTTTGTAAACTCAGTTCTTATCTGACCTTTTTTTTAGGACTGGAGCTGAGTGTGTTCATCATATGAGTAAAGCAAAGCATGGATTGGAAAAGGTAAGCTACAGAATATTCAGGAAGAGCCAGCAGCTTCTGTTTAGTCCTAGATGCTTAAAGGGGCAAGCATAAAGATGCCTTCAGATAATTCTTGCCTTTTCATGTGCATCAAGACATTTGAGATTCCTGCTCAACAAACTTAGCTATGAGTTTTACAGGGAGACGGAACAAGGTTTTCTGACTGTGCAGCTACAAACTCTAGGGATGAGCTTAGCTTCTCAGCTTCTCAGAGGTGGACCTGAAGATGCTCTGCCTTGTCTTCACTACTACCAGTCCTCTTTTACCTCAGATGCCCCTTTGTGCAGAACTCCAGGAAGGGCTAGGGTGCTAACATCTTCACACTGCTTCTGTGTGAGTACTTGTCACTCCCCGCCAGTGTCCTTTCTCTAGGCTAGATGGCCTTGCAGGCATCTCCCTCTTCTGGAAACAATTTCATGACTTTTCTCACCATGTAATCAGAAGACAGATTTACAATGGGATTGTTCCAGAGGGATTGGCAGTTGCTTTCTAAACCCACTGTTCTCCCAAGGCTTTGTTAGGAGGGAAGAGTCTGTTTTATCCCTCAGGCTGGAAGGCTGCTCTGACCAGCTGCTGTTAGGCAAACCTGTTAGGTAACAGGGTTTTCCTTAACACCCCTGTTTTCTTCCTCCTGGCTATTGCCCATTCTCCCAAATGTCCCAGTGCATTTCATCCATTTTCTGGATACTGATAGTCATTCTAAATTTAGTTCAAATCCCTGCCACACTATTGCCTTCCTGGCCTTTTCTCCTCTCCAACTCTTAGGAGAGAGTCTTTTCCCAGAAGACAAACTCATTCCTCTTGGAATTGTCAACAAAGGAAGCTGTCGTGGTTTAAGCCCAGCCGGTAACTCAGAACCACACAGCCAGTTGCTCACTCCCCTCCCCTCCCTGCCTTCCAGCCCGCCCACCCCTCGCTCCCTCAGGGAAGGGGAGGAGAATGGAAAGAATGTAACTCCTACAGGTTGAGATAAGAACAGTCCAGT
>JANHGB010026637.1:0-16872 GCA_026283785.1 Coracopsis vasa
AAAGTTAAAAAACACAGCATTGCACCAGCTACTAAGGAAGAGAAAAATGACTGCTACTGCTGAACCCAGGACAGCTGTATATACTTAGTCTAAAACCATTTGAAAATAATCAGCAAATGAACTGATGCTTCCAGTATTTTCCATATAAATCTAAGTCCGATGGCAAATGAACTGCATATAAAGTTGTACTTGAATCTAAGGCAAAGTGTACTCCTCACCATTTGAATTAACGCGAGAACAAAACATGAGCGTGATTTTGACCATAAATGTCTCATGTCATAACAAAGCCGTATGGTCTCTTCCTGCTTTTAACTCTTTAGGTGTTTTCCCCACCAGAGAATGCCAGAAGAACCTAGACCAAATTGCCTTGAATTTCCATAAACATATACACAATATAGGATACACATTACGCAAGGCAGTTACTATTGTAGGAAATAATCCTATATTCTCTAGCTAAATTCTGAGTAGCATCTTACATGTTGTGATTAATAATAATTATTATGGCTTTTGCACTGTCAATACGAAGTTTATCCACATTCTCATTAATTGTTCTAACAATGCCCTAGACTCGCTTTTAAAAACAAAAGCAGCATGAAAGCACATTGGATTTAGCTATTTATCTCTACTTAAATTCATTCTATACAAATGTTTGTTTGAAAAACTGGCATAGAATAAATACAGTGACTTGAGGCTGTTTGTTTCCCCTTTACAGACACTACAAATGTCTTTTTTCCTCAAAAGGTCAAATTTTCAGTAGTTAGAATTGGTGAAAACAAGTGGTTTTCAAACCATTATTTGAAAAACTCCTTCTACTGATGCATACCCGTGCATGCACAACAAGGCTGTGGTGTAACTGTAATTTTGCACTCAAACCCACAATACATAACAATTACAAAATACATAGAAACATGGTGTTCTGCTGTTATCTATGCTTTCATACATGTCAGCCCAATAGATCAGTTTAAAATATTATTCTTTTTGCATATAATTCATGCATTTGTATTATGCATGAAGTATATTTGCATTTTACTTCAGTAACACTAATCTAGCTCCCTGAACTCCAACCAACATTCACATCTTCCACTGCACAGCAGCAGGAGTCCACAACTAGATTTTACTACTAAGGTAGAAAATTAAATGGCAATTGCATCTTAATAATTTAATGTGTCATTTACAAATGCTATACTTATAAGATGTCCTCAATGAAAAGTCCCTGTGTTACTTAAGAGTACCTCTGCCCTGTACAGCCAGCAAAGCAAAATTAAAGTATCTGATTGAATATATTAATAGTACATTTCATTTTTGAAAGCAGTGAAAATCATCTCAGACTAACAGGGAAACTTACAAATGACCAAAAGATTGTAAGATTCACAAACCTCTACTCAGAGTGCACAAGAGCCCTGAAACATTATGTCTCCTTATACAGATGGGAGATCAAAAGTATGTATTAAAACCAAAATAAACATCCCCTCTAAAAGCAAAGTATATACTGCATAACCAAATTCTGCTTTGTCAAATGAGAAATGGGGAATACTAGCCAGATGTGACAGACATCATTCATATTGCTAAATGCTCTTTTAGAAGGAAATACTTTTAGGAAGAGGATGGTAAAGGAATCATAGAATAGGTAGGGCTGGAAAAGATCTTAAGATCATCCAGTTCCAACCCCCCCTGCCATGGGCAGGGATGTCTCACACTAGACCATGTTGCCCAAGGCTCCCTCCAACCTGGCCTTGAACACCACCAGGGATGGAGCATTAACCACTTCTTTGGGCAACCTCTTTCAGTGCCTCACACCCTCACAGTAAAGAAATTCTTCCTTACATCTAAGCTGAACTTCCCCTGTTTTAGTTTAAACCCATTACCTCTTGTCCTATCACTACAGTCCCTGATGAAGAGTCCTTCTCCAGCATCCTTGTACAACAGTGCATAAAATATGGGTTTTCAGTAAGTGTTTAGCAGATGCAAGTGAGAAGTGATAGAAAAAGTATACTCTTTATAACCATTGTCATTATTGAGACTACAACAAAGCTTCAAATTGGTCAAGCCCAGCAACCTCAGAGAGCATCTGAATTGCACAGCAGTATCATACCAAGTCTCACAAACAGCCTGAATCACCACAGAGACTAAGGGACTTTTTAAACACATGGTTGGGTATTCTTGAACAGAGACAACTCAGTTAAGGTTGATGAGTCCTCCAGATTACGGTAAACAGCAAGAGGGAACAAACTCATCCATTACACAGTGGTGAGGAGCTGACATTTGGGGAGTTCATTAAACTGACGAATAAAGCTGTGATGTCTTCCCAACCATTCCATGAATTCTAACCTGTCAGTGGTTTCACAATCAGACAAAAAAAAAGCAAGATTCAAAATTGAGCTTTCTCTGCCTGGTGTTAGTTCACTGAATTATCTAAACAATACAGTATGTCCAATCTAAATTAACAAACAGCATATCTCCAAATACTGTTTTCTTGGGTACTACATATGCACAATAGCAAACTAACAGCCTGCAATCATCTGGTTGCAAGCTTATTTTAACAAGTTCCTCAGTTCATCAAGCAACTAGATGTAAAAAAGAAGTAGCAAAATCTCTGAAATATCTGATAAATATTTAAACATGCTTAATTTTCTCTAGAGCAAGTATAGCATAATTAACCCTGACAGTTCTAAAAAGCACAGCATTAGAAAAATTTCTTCACCACAAGTGTTGTCAAGCACTGGAAGAGGCTGCCTGGGGCAGTGGTGGAGTCACCATCCCTGGAGGGATTTAAAAGACATGTAGACATGGTGCTTAGGGATGTGGTTTAGTGGTGAACTTGGCAGTGCAGTGTTAACAGTTGGACTTAATGATCTTAAAGATCTCTTCCAACCTAAACTATGATTCTACGATTCCCATACCCACAAGTGTTCTATTTTCCTCTAAAAAAATTGACCATAAGATTTAGTTGCAAAAGTATCATTTACAAAGGCTTCTAGTAATATTAGTTCCACAAATAACTTGTCTCATCCTGACAAATGATACAAAACTAGTGCAAGGGGAAGAAAGATTTCCAAAAATCAGAAGAGGTGGTTGTTACTAATGTGAGGCTCTATCCCAAGCAAAACAGACTAGTGAAGGTTCTTAGAAAATCTAAAACTTACATTGGGTAACTTTTATTAGAAATTAACTTCACAGTAACAAACACTTTCTGTCCCCATATATCTAATCTTACCAGTCCTGCATAAAATATAGGAGAACATGTTAATATCACCATCCTGAACATACAATGACTTGTCCCTGTGCCCTGAACCCCCCTACCTTCCCCAATAACTCCAAACACTTGGCCTGTCAGAAGACTTCCCTTATCCCAGTACCAGTTCCAACGGTAACTCTTGCATCAGTAGGGTGCTGATGGAAAGGCACCTTGTAGGGAGCTTTAGCCACAGCCAAGGTGGAGGCAAGGGAAACGCAGTAGTTTTACAGAGCATCTGAGTCGGAACAAGTCATCTAGAGAAACTATGTTTTTTTTCAGTGAGGACAAGAAATTCAAAGCAACCTCTTAGCACATCCCAAGAGATGACCACCAAAAACTAGAATGGCATTCATACATCTTACAAAGGGATGGCATCACCCATCTTCACTGCCATTTTGCAACAAGTTTTTGAGCAAGTAGGGTGTTCTGCAGTTGACTACAGCTTAAAGTTTAGTGTGATAGTAGTGGTGTTGATTTCAACATGCCTTAGTGAGCAAAACTGTTGGGGTGAATGTTTATTCTGTGAGAAAGCACTAGTAGAAGCAATTTTTCCCAAAAGTTCAGTGCTCACACGAAGTACCATTGAAGCTACACTTGAACAGAAAAAAAAAAGTAAGTCTGTGAGATGCTAGAAAGGAGATAGTAAAAGCTCTTAAAAAGGGAGAGGTACTTTGATATCTGCTAGTAACCTCCACTTTTTGAAAAATATCTGCAATTTAGAATCTTGTGATTGCAAAGACTAGTTCTCTCAAAAAAACAAACCAAAACAAAAATAAATCTGAGCTGGACATAAAATCAGAACTGGGAAATACACTTTATAGTGTTTGTGTGTATATATATTTATATATATAAAAATATATATCTATTTATTTAAAAAAAAAGATAAGGAAACATGAACAAGTGTAAGGGAAAACTCCACAACTGTTTCCTTACACTGGAACTCTGGCTCATGGTTGTTAGCCAGGTTTTTTACATTACAGTATGCAATAATCGAAGGTCATGAGTGTAAATCCCCCATTGCTTTTAGTTCACAGCTAAACCAAAATGAAGGTTGGTGATGAACACTTCTTGATTGTTTCTGTCAATCATTTTTCCAGCTGAAATGAGAAAAACTACACAGGGTTAACTGAGAAAGCAGAGTTGGAGCTCCTTCGATATAAATGGGAATTGAACTCATGGGACTTTGCTGCTAAGAAAGGTTTGGAACGTATTTTCATCTGTCTCAGGATTTTTTAAAATTCTCTAGGCATCTTGCAAAGCCCACATTTATTCACTGGCATTTAGGAGTGAAGCAAACCCACTGAAGTCAATAGGAGTCTTTTCATTGACTTCAGTGACCTTTAGATCAGTTTTTTAGGGAGACTGACAGAACAGAGTTGGAAGGAAGATCTGATAAAGCTTCCCAATTTGGTCCAGGCTATGGCCATTGCATTTTTACTCATGAAAGGATCTGTAACACAGACTTTTTCTTCAGCCATATGTGAATAAAAACAAAAACAACATTGGCAGACTTCTTTTACTGTAGTAGATGTTATGAGCACTGGATAGTGACCTGAGGAAATAAACCATATTAATTTCAGACAACTCATGGTAGAAGGGAAACATGACTCCACATACATTTTTTCCTATTGTTGAACATACATTGGATTAGTTATTGAAGAAAGTGAAAGAATCCAGTGAAATGTTAAATACATGCAATTTTAACTGAAGTTCACATATAAAACACTATCCCAAATTTAACATTACAATGACTAATTTAAGTATGACAGCATGACAAAATAGTATGGTTTAACAGAAAAGGTTTAAAATGAGAAAAATTAAAACATTTACCTTCAACTGCTACACAAGACATTTTCTATTCTGTTCGTTCAACCTACTCTTGTTAGCTGATATGATTTAAATATTAATATCAACATAAAACATAAATGAGAAAAATAAGTTTTGGACCCCCAAAAGCAATTGTCAACATTCTAGTAGAAAAATGGAGCTTATTACTTGCTGACATGTCACTTTCAAAAGCTGCACATAAGATAAACACAAAATACACAAAGAACAAAATTATTAAATTCAGCCTTGCCAATTATCATTGGCCACTGGCTGTTCCAAGGATACAATTCGGTTTACAGCTCTGGAACCAGTCCTGCACTGTGTCTGTGCACAGCTTCATGACAATACCAAGTGTGAAGTTTGGTAAGGACTTCTCTAATTCTGGCCTAAGTATTTTAACATGTGTCTCAGCCTGAATGTCTTTCTTGCATTTTAAGGAAAGGATTGTTTACAGACTTTGGAGCCCATTGTAACCTGGAAAAATTTTCCAAGCTAAATATTCTACATCAAAGAGCATTTATCCTACACATGGGGTTTATTACACATTTATTACATATTTTAAAGTAAACTCCAAGTCTCAGACCATTCAGCTGGTCTCAGCAGCAGAAGCTGAAAGGCTGAAGCTACACAGGAAAAGCAGCTATTTACTTTCCCCTAAATAAGAAGCTATTCAGAGCCTACTGTAGTAGTTTTTGGTTTTAATTTCTGGAAACTACCCTGTACTGGCACAGAAATGGGCGATCCTGTAATTTTACAGACTTTTTCAGTGCCTATCTTCTTAGAACCTCCAGCCATTGGTTGCAGATTCACATGTTAACTATATATTGACATCTTTAAGGACTAAAACATAGGGCCATTCAGTGACTGCCATTAAACCAGTCACAAGTCACTTAGGTACTTCAGTGATACAAAGCCTCCATGAAGGCTAAGAGAGAGCACATCCCCTTGAACCAGAAAAGGTGACTAGAGAATTCATCAACTTTTAGAAAGGCACATTAACTCTTAAAGACTATTATAAGCAAATGAGATTAAAAGCTTTCCCAATAGCATGTGGCTTTATGTTGGACTCTTGAGAGATTCTATACAGACCACTTCCTAATTCCTCTTCAATTTTTATTTTCAAGTTACATTTTAAAAATTAAATTCATTTTAATATGTTATAGACTTCCTTTTCTATTGCCCTTATCTTCATACTATCTCCTCAGTACTTTTCTGTCTCCTCTGATACTTTCTAGTTCCACTCCATTTTCCCTTTCCCATAATGTTTTACTGCTTTACCCTTGCATTTCTTTCAGTTCCTTTCCTATGCGCCTTTCCATGTGCTTCCTCCTTTAGCTCCTTCTTTTCTCCTTTAGTCTTCTCATTTTCCAGAATAATTAATTTCCTCCATCCTTTCCCCCCAGTCAATTCATTTGATGAGTTTTAAGGTATGCAGCAGTGTGCTCTTGGGTGACACAGTACTACAATGTAAAGGTAAAAAACAAACTCCAAATTGTGTCAACATCTGCAGTCAGTGACAAGGATCGCTGTTACTAGGTTGATCAAATCTGACTTCAGACTTGTTCAGACTATCTGAAGGTTTTGTCATGTTCTTTGCTTTTGGTTTTACTTTTTGTTTGTTTTGGTTTTTTGTTTGGTTTTCTGGTTTTGTTTTTGCTTTAGCCTATAGTAGACACACATGGGGTTTAGCAACCACTGCTTTTGTTCAAGTGTAGCCTAAAATAAAACAGATATCCCCCAAAGTCTCCTATATCACATTATTTTCCACATACTTTACCAAGAACCTGTGAGCCTAAAATCCAAATCAGTCTTATTCTGAATTGCACAAAGCTCTTCCCAGCTCCTCAAAGATCAAGCAGGTCTGTGATTTGTCTTATTTTGCTCCACACGTCCATTAGATGTTTCAGAGACAGGTACTTTATTTTGCAGTCTCAAAGGGCTTCTGTACTGCAGAAGAGAGCACCTCCTCGTGGCAAACCTCTTTTTGCAGTTCTCAAAGTCTGCAATATTAGAATGGGATAAACCAAGCAATTCTCAGCAATGATGCTGAAAGATTTTTAACACCTTAGGTCTTGAGGAGTACCAGGAAATAGATTTCTACATGTTGGAAATCCAAATTAATTAAAAAAACAATCATCATTGAGATTGTTAGACACAAAGCATTACAGTGACATTTAACAGTGTGACAGTAAGTATTTGCAAAATTATAGGTTTGTGCACATATTTTAACAGTGGTAAGCAGTTGCTTCAGTGACCTATAAAAATCCTTTCTTAGTTCTTTTTGTGCAAAGCATTTTCATTTATATTTTTACAGCTCTGCCCACTCCCCAGCCTGACATTTAATTATGAATTCTCAAGAAACCTTCTTCCATGTAAAAAGTTTCTTTTGTACAAGAGCCTTGACAATAGGACAGAAGGTCCCCATGATTTTGCCTGTCTTTTAGTAAATCATGAGCTCATATAAGCAAACCTCATCATCTGTCAGGATAAACTGCTCTATTACATTGCTACTGCCAGAAACGCTGCTGCCCAGGCAGCACACAGGTATTTCAAGCTCACTGGCAGTATATCATCAAGTCCACCTGAACAGACTACTCTATCTTTGGAATCCTAAAAAGTAACTTTGCTACTGATGTTCCTGTTTGTAGAGATTTTGAAAGTCTTAAAAATGAGATAGACAAAGATTACTGAGAGCCTCTAATTGTGCCAGTCTCATACATAACATATGACCATTGTTTATAAAAGTAATGGCACATTAATTAAGGGAAATAACAGTTGAAAAATTAACTCTTGCAACTGTAAGATTCATATTTTTCTTAAATGGCAATATTCATGATCCAGAAACTTTATAAAAATGCAGACATCTGCCAAGAAAAAGCTCATAATTATTTGAAAGATGCTGCTCATTGAATGATCTTAGCATTCTCATTGTCGTTTCACTTTCAGGATACTTTTGCTGTTTTCTTGGATATTCTGTCTTCTCTGCAAAGCCAGAGACTGCTGTACAACAGGTTAAATGAAAGAATTTCAGAATCCCAACTAGCTCCCAACTTTAGGATATCTTGCACACAGAATTGTTTTGTTTATAACCACCTGTGTATATATGTGAATTTTGGAAGACTGGTGGCTTCTTTATGGAAATTCTGCTATACACAAATTACAGAAAGCATACGGAAATAGCGTAGCAAATTAAATGCAAATTACTTTAAAAATTATCAATAAAGCAGGTTGTGGCACTTCAGTTTCATGTGCTCAAATTTTATCGAGCACTCCAATTTACATGTTGTCATCATTAGAGTTAATATTTACATGCTCCAATCACACTAAACTAGCAGGTCCTTAATTTCAGTGATTTTTCAGCAGTTGCTCTAATTTGTGCCTCTTCACTTGTAGCTGGCAGTTGTTCTTTTGCTACTGAGATATCACACCCAGCTGGGTAGGTATATGTACACTTCTTCCGTACTATTGATACATAGTAAATGTTCTTACTTGCATGAACTTGTTCAGTTTTACTCAGAGAAGTAGAGATACCAGAAGTTAGTAATATTAGCATGCTTATAATCAGTAGCAAAACTACGCAGCCCAAGATGTGCAAGTGAAAGCAATACATGAAGTGGATGTTTCATAAAAAATGAGACTGATTACTATCTATTGAGATTGCTATCATATAAGATAGATGACATGATGTTACCAATATCTAGATATTAAATGCATATCTATTTACTGCTATTTGTGCCTCATCTATGCTAAACCCTCCAGCTATTGAAAATAGCATACTTTTATCTGAGCAACATCCTAGATGATAGCAGTAGCAATAGCATCAATATGTTATATGCATTCCTATACACAGCTCTCATCTAAAATTAGCACACTTTACCCTCTTTAAGACAGTTCGTTGCATTCCATTTCTGTGACTGGGATCACAAGGTCAGACCCTTGCACACACTGCAAACTCCCCTCAGAAAAGCTCAGTGTTAAAAAGCTCTTGACACACTTCATCTTAGACAGCACATTCCAAAAGCAATAAGAACTGATGGTGATTACAACAAATTTTATAAGATAGTAAAATAGACAACCAGAAAAGGTAAAGACAGCAATATATGGGGCAGATGAGAGTGCAAGGCTCTCATTCTGCCACCACAACCATAAGGCAACTGATCTCCAAGACAAAAACTCTAGTGTCACCCAGCTTATCTCAGCATTTTGTTGACAACCAGTCCACAAACAAAAGCTTTGATGCCTGCTTTAGGACAAATCCATCCAGTCATTTTCCCAGCACAGGAGATGGGCCTTTTGACAGGCAACGCTGAAGCAGAAACAGAGAAACCCGAACATAAGCACAGTCGTGAGATACCAGCTTGTGACTACTGGGGGCCACCACCACAACCTATCATTAAAAGGTCCTGGATAATTTTCCAAGAGAGGAGACTTTCTTCAAAGCATCACATACCAGCTCAGTTCTGCCTCTACAGCCAGCCTGCACCAGAACTTGAATAACCCTACTGCCATCATCTGCGTAGATTGAACGAGACAGGATCTGTTTTTACATAAGCAAGTAAGCATGATACTCTTCAAAGCCAGTTTTTTGACTTAATAAACAATGAATTTGAGAACACCCTGAGAATACTATTATCAGGAGCTCTCTTTCCTCTCATTCACAGAAGTAGCACCATCCCCTTTTAAATGGAAAATAACAATTATTTCCATGTCTTTATTATATAGCTAAATCCAACACTTGTGGCACTTCAAAGACAAGCCGACAAAGGCTTGACCAAGTGCAACAGATTTTGACACAATAGTATTTTCCATTACTGTGAAATGGCACTACAGGCACCATACGTTATTCTGGCTGACCCCCAGCACAGCAAAGATGGTGATCCCCCGCCAGTGGGTGCTGCAAGCGCAGAAACAGAAATCATTTCCAACATAGCAGTCAAACAGTGACAAGGAACTTACACACAACAAAGATCCCAGTAGGTGGAAGATGAGGGAAAGAGAAGGTCAAACACAGGCAAGGGCCTGTTGGGAGCTCAGCACATTCCTGTAGCCATAATGCTCAGGTAAACCATTTCCTTCCAAGGGCTCCCAGGCGTATAGGTAGCTTGACTTTTATCTAAAGTAATAAGGTTTTAACATTCAGCATTTAAAAAGCTTTACCACTGTTCTTTCCTGTCACCAAATAAATTGCAGTTTAGCAACTGAAGGGAAAACACATTTGTTTGAACAGTTAATTCGTTCTCCTGTGGGCTGAAAGCCCCTACTCATAAGTAGCTCTTCATTCTGGAAACAAAACCACCACCAGCAGCAGCAGAGGGTGTGGGAGGGGGGAGAGCACCTACAGGATCTCCTGATCCTGGAACAGTATTAACTGGGATACTTTGCCACTGCATGCTAACACTTCAGTAAAATAATGCTGACATCTCTCCATTCTTAATAATCCTCAAAAAATAAGTTCTCAGATGTTATCCCAGATTTCACAGATATCCTGAAGATGACACCAGCACGATCCACCTAACTTGAAGCAATCACTTCCCATTTCCATACTACACGAGGCAATAAGCAGATACAGAAAGATGTGAAATCGAACAGGCCATCTTTTCCCCCTCAGCTCAGACTACGGCTGGGCACAACTATGACTGGGACACCTGGGGTAGGACTCAGAGCAGGCCATAAAGCAGCACAGGCTTTATTATTTTGTTTTTTCACAAGTGCCTCTTCTCATTATTCTGTTAAATGTTTCCACCTATAAATCTGTATTAAAACCCCACTCTGCAGCACCTAGGTGCAGCCGCCAAGTACAAGCGCCAGTAGTGTCTGCGGCTGACAGGGCCGGCGTCGCCCTGGCAACCAAGCAGGCCCCGCAGCATCACCGCCTTCGCCCCGGACTTGAGGAGGGGAGCGGTGAGGCTCCGCGCCGGGGCTGTCCCTCCGACACCGGCTTCTCTTTCCAGAGGTTTGTAACATGGCTAGAGAAATTCGGCCCTGGCAAAAGCAAGAAGCAGAAGGGCCGGGCTCTGTGGATTTCTCCCTCCCTTGCCGTTGTTTACAAGCCAGAATTAAAATAAAACTTCTGCTAAGGAATGTGAAAAACTGAGCATAAGTTGGCTCACCCTGAAAATTATTAGGCCATGAAAACTTAATTTGACAAACTCCTAATTCACACTATTTAACTGCTTTTTATAATCCAAGTAGCAGTGTAAATAAGATAATAAAATCTGATGAGAGATTAATGTCTGACTGAAGCAGTAATTCCTTTTCAAAGAAATATAATCAACAGATTTATGATGCAGAGTGGAGGAGCTATCACAATTTAATGGATAATGGAGTACAGGCCAAATCTTGCTCCCAGCTTTACTAAACACGTTCTAGTTCTAGATACAGAGTAGAAGTTTTGAATAGTTTTAATGTATTCATTTTTCTGGTAGTATTTCTCTGCCTGTAGAAGAGGTATGCAAAGCTATGTGGTTACTAAAACACTTCACTGAAAGATCAAGAAAAATCGAGAACATAAATTAAAGTAGGAAAAAATTGAAAGAAGTATTTGCATCACTTCACAGTAGTCATCCATAAAGCAGTCAAAAATTGCTGTGGTAAAGAGAAGCAGGAGCGCTGTAACGAGGAGAGGGGCTGGAGACAGCCGAGCCTCAGATGCAGCCCACATACACCACAGGAAAAGCACAGCCACCATTTCAGGGCCCACTGAGGGAGAAGGGCTCCAGCCTCCCCAGGTCACAGTGAAGCACCAAGAGTACCTGTGAGAAGTCAGTTCAGGTTTAGGGAAATTTTACATCACCTTAGAGTAACTGGAAATGCTTTATCTGCATATAATCCACCTCCCAGCAGGAGGACATGTAATCCTCCAGATCACTGACAAGATGCACAAATTGGGAGGGTAGTCTTTACAGAAAATGCAAGGCCATTGAGAGGTTAAATGAGGAACTGATTATCAAAAGCAGAACTCATACTGTGGGTGTCACTGTGCAATGAAACAAATTATCAAGGGATGTGAAAAACAAAGTGATCAGTTGTCTTTAGACTAATGCCAGAAGTCCATACAAAAATAAAATAAATATTTAAAAGCTTCCATTTGAGGAGAAATTAGACAAAAATCAGAATTATCAAACGTGGTGGGAGGATTCATGACTGGAGTGTTTGAAGCCTCTAAATACATCCAGTCAGGAAGAACAGCATGCCTTGCTAGGGCTGAGAAGACAAAGTGTTACTGCTTCAAATTATTCACACATCAGACATCCAGACCCTGGAATGGATTAAAGTCCTATCTGACAGCAGTAATCATTAGCATTTATTACAGTGTACCATATTAC
Source organism: Coracopsis vasa (assembly GCA_026283785.1). Lineage (NCBI taxonomy): Eukaryota > Metazoa > Chordata > Aves > Psittaciformes > Psittacidae > Coracopsis > Coracopsis vasa. The sequence goes on from JANHGB010026637.1 coordinate 12,388, forward strand.
ATCAAACAGCAGGATTTAACATGTATGATAGAGAGAAGAAAAATGCATTATCCAACGTGACATCAGTCTGGAGGACATATGCTAGTTATCTTATGCTGCCATTACTAAAGTATTTCTAAAGAAGGGGTAAATGATCACAGCCTGGTTACGTTGGGTATGTATAGACACAGCTCATGCCCAACAAGACACATCCATAAACGTAAATGATGGGAGGACTTGTTAATTGTGCCAGAAAATAAAAGAAACCACACAACCCCCCCAATAAACTATAATTCCATTATTACAAAAGATTGTTTTACTTAAAAGGTCATTCTGACTAAAAGGAAAAGTGAAAGCTGAACTACAAAAGGTCCATCTCCAGAAGTATAAGAAAAAATCCAGATTGTATTGCATAAAAACTGAAGTTTAAAACATAGCTGGAAAGCACTAATAAAAAGAACACTGGCAAATAGTGAGGCACAATAATAAAGAAACTGAATCTATCAGGGAGGCATACATCCATCACTGTATTAGGATTTTTAAAACATCAAGAAAGAGGCATAAAAATGATTATTAAGTACTTCTGTTTATATCTGGAAAACCAGAAGATATGTGGATCTGCTACACAGTTAATTTAACAACTTTTATTCCTACATTAATTAAAGAAAACCAGTCATCTACTAATGGTGGATTTTAAAAATGAGCAAAACCTTTCAATGAGTTTTCTACAGGAATTAGCTGATTTCTAATACATCTTCTATATGCAAGAAACTGGAATTTCTGGAATTTCTACTGTAGAAATTTCAGGAGACTATTAAAAGACACTCTTTGGGTAAAAATTGTGAAGTGCAAATCCAATGAATTCTGTGCCTGCAACTCATTAGTATGATATTGATGCTGAGCAAAACAGCAAGCAGCTGCCAAATGAGCAAAGAAATAAGGAACTGGAAGAAAAAAAATTCTTGTCATTCACCTTGGTTTTATAAACATGTTTTTAAGTCTTCTCTAAAAAAATTTGCCATCAGCTTTAGTTGACAAAAAATTCTCTCTGCGAGACATTTAACTTTGAGGCACACAATGTTCTAATAAAAAAAAATAGCACTACACAGAATTAAAGTGGCACATTTAAATGTCCTAAATGTGCACATTACTATGCTAGGCTGACAACTCTTAAAGTTATTGTTAGATATTCATTGCTCACTAGAGGTACTGCTACTAGGGGTCTTTGAACATCTGTTCTTGGCCCTATACAATCTCGTAGTACTTCTACCAGTAATTCAGGAAAAGCATATGGTCATATAGCTTAATATACAATGTTTTGCAGAGTTATGAATACAAAAAGCCTTTACACAGGGGAATCCTGATTGGAGTCTTCTATGCTGGAAAGCTCTGAAAAGGCCATATAAAGGGGTAATCAATTCAACATTTTCTGTGAAAGCTAACATAGATCCTGGTTGTATAAACAAATATCAAGGTGGCACAGCTAAAAGGTATTATGTTTGTATGAAATTTTAATGACTATATTCCTCAAGTAGTCTCCAGTCCTTGAATAGGTACTTTAAAAGAGTTTTTTAAAAATATGGAGAGGGTTCAAAACCAAAATTGACTATATAATGCCCATATTCTGGTTAGGTTCCTTCCCCTTCTCCAAATGAAAAATTTCTTTCTAGAAACTGCCAAAATGTCTTTTCCAAAGGAAAAAAAAAAAAATTCTTAACTCTGAAACAATTCTAAAGAGCAAATATTTTGCCTTTGAAATACACCTCATTGCACCAGATGGTGTGTATATATATATATTTTTAAATGTTCCTGTGGATGAATACTCCCACATATTCCTTACAATAGCACCTTCATCACTGTTCAAATCATCCAGACGTACTCAAAGGCACACAATTGCAAACTTAGTCATGCAAAAGAGTAGCAAAGTGGAGTAACCAGGAACAAAGCATGCCATTCAACTGGATAAAACTCTTGCGCTTAACATCCCTAGTAGGATAGCTACTATTTAGTAATTTTACCAAGACCTAGCAACCATACAAAAATCTGTCTTACCAAATATACATCTATTCAATATCTCTTGTAAGTGACATGGACAGTGGGACTGTAGCCTGGGCTGCATCACCAGCAGCATTATCAGCAGGTCAATGGAGGGGATTCTCCCCCTCTAATCTGCTCTCATGAGACCCCCACCTGCAGTACTGCATTCAGCTCTGGAGCTCACAACACAAAGATGTGGAACTGTTGGCATGAGTCCGGAGGAGGGCCACAGACACACTCAAAGGGCTGGAGCACCTCTCCTATGAAGACTGGCTGAGTGAGTAGGGCTTGTTCAGCCTGGTGAAGAGAAGGCTCCTGAGAGATCTTACAGTCCACTTCCACTGCCTAAAGAAGGCCTACAGGAAACCTGGAGAGGGACTTTCCACATGGGCATGTAATGACAGAACAAGGGGAAATGACTTGAAGCTGAAAGAGGGGATATTTAGATTCGATTAGGAAGAAATTCTTCACTGTGAGGGTGGTGAGGCACTAGAACAGGTTGCCCAGGGAAGTTGTGGCTGCCCCATCCCTGGCATTGTTCAAGGCCAGGTTGGTCGGGGTTTTGAGAAACCTGGTTTAGTGGAAGGTGTCCCTGCCTGTGGCAGGGGATTGGAACTATATGATCTTTAAGGTCTCTTCTAACCCAAACCATTCTATGATTCTATGAAATATAAAGAAGTTTTAAAGTTGCACATACTTATCCAACAGACTGGAAAGACTCCTAGATACTTCACGCTTTATTAATATGTTCAATGCACCAATTCTTTTAAGGAATAAAGCACAAGCTTGTTACTGCTATGCTCTGGGCCACCCACAGCTTCACTGCCACTTATATCTCTACTGTAGATTGTGTTTCAGTTACCACTTGTGCAGGTGTAATACCGATGAACTTAATGTATAGTTTTCAACACAGTAGAAGAATAAGCCTTATGGTCAGATTTTCAGCGGATGTCAATGAAGCTCTATTATTCTGCCTGGAACTATACTGATTTCTCAGCAGAAAAATCTTGACCCATCTCCTCCACTCAGCAACAATGCCAAGTTTAATCTTTTTCTTCTAGTCTGTCTCTACGTTTTCCCCTGAAGTTTCTACAATAGAATGTTTTGCTGGCATGGTAAATCCTCCATCGTGTCAACCCTACCTTAATTTTTTTCTTACCCATTTGTAAGCCTTAGTGTAAAAGCTATCTTAGAATGAACATATCTTTGCTGTAAATTATACTTAAAAATTAAAACTAAACCTCAGACAGCAACTCCCACAGAGACCCAAAATACTGACCTAAACTACAGTCAATGCTACCTTCTTTCATAATTAGCCGTGTTCTCTGCACAAAGGAATCATTTAATTGCATACAAAGGTGTTGCTATATCATACCAGATGAACTTTGCAGTACAAATCCAGAAGAAATTTCTTCTAGGCCTAAAATGCCAGACTGCTACTGCTTAGTAATACAATTCAGGCCACATAGGAACTAGCCGAACATGTTCACTGCTCTCAGTACCGATCACCGGTGCTTTACTATTTAAGCAGATTATTCATCTCATTGCATAATATGTCCAAGACACTGCCTCTTAAATTCAGATAAATGCATCAAATCCACACAGAGAACCGAGTGCATGAGCTCTAGCATACAAAACTCTCTGCAATTCTGCCACATCCACTAAAATTGGATAAAAAATGACAATAAAGGAGAAAAAGTCCAATATTTTTTGTTCCTCAAATACTCTGTTGCAATTGTAGAGAAACAAGACAGTCAGGTAGCTGGTTATAGCTTTTCAGATTCTCAGGAAGAATTTTCTGCTGCCTGGAGTACTGCCATGAGATTAATTTAGCAAGGATCATCTGAAAAATAGGAATTAACAACAGAAAACTGCCATATTTAAATTTTTACCAATCATATGTCATTTCTATAAATGCACTCCTACAAACATATACTAAATAATAAAGGACCATCATCAGAAAAAAAAAAAGTCATCACTATGCATTTCTCTTTTCAATAACTTCTTGAAGGCAAAGATACAATCTCTACTTTCATCTCTCCTTGTCTAGTTTCTGCTGCAACAGTAATGCTTTTTCAAAACTCTCGAGGTTTTTTACTTAACTAGGAAAGGACATAGAAAAGCACTGCATCACAGAATGCAGAACAAGAAAAAGAGCTTTAAAATTGTTATTCCTTTAAGAAGGCTGCTGAGTAATAATGCTGGTTAAATTATGCAAGGAACACTGTATTCTCCCACAGACACACATTTAATATCTGCTGAGATTTGGTGTATTACATACTCAAAAGGAAAATGTGAACATTCTTTTATAAGATTTCTTCGCAAAAATGCTCCTGGAGATAGTAACAGTTCCATAGAGAAGAATTTAGTGGCAGATAATTTTTTTATATATATAGATAGCATCAGCTGATCAAATGCACACAGACTTCTTTAACTTACACTGTGAAGAAAAGAGAGAGCCATTGGCCA
>JANHGB010026638.1:0-18434 GCA_026283785.1 Coracopsis vasa
CCATGTTGGATGTCACCAGTCACCCGCCTATTGTCCATATGCCTTAGCACAGTTCCCAGGAGGATGTGCTCTGTGATCTTGCCAGGCACCAAGGTGACACTGGCCTGTAGTTTCCTGGCCCTTCCTTTTTTCCCCTTTTTAAAAAGGGATTATGTTTCCCCTTGTCCAGTCAGCAGGAACTTCATCAGGCTGCCACAAGTTCTGAAATGTGATCAGGTCTTGTACACCTCCAGGTTCCTTAGATGGTCTCTAACCTGATCTCCTGCAGCAGGTGGTTCTTCATTCTCCCCATCTCTGGCTAGAGAAAGCAAATCCATTGCTGTTTTGCTTGGCAGATATAATACTTCTTATGCAAGGAACATGCCTATCATCCAGCTCAACAGCTCTGAGTCAGTAACTGAATGCTTAATTAAGCATTATCCATTTTTGCATTAAGCAAGAAACTGCTTTAAAGTGTCATTGTTCAGAAGACATTTAACTTGAAGCCATACTTTTGTGTGCCTAAAGTAAGTGTGTTTAATTATAGTGACTAGTCCATGCTCATTTACAGTTGTGTCTTCTGATGCCTTTTCTTTTTTGGTAAATAACCCGTGATCTGCCTCAAAGACAAGCTTACCAATGTGCAGCTTCAACTTAAAAACACCAAAACAAATGTCCACCCCAGCTGCTGTTAACAACCGGTGAATTGACTCCATCTTGTCTCTTTCCTCAAAGTAGTAAAGTTAAAGTTTTCTGGCCATGACTTCAAACTTCCCATTATCTAAAACACTTATAAAAGATAAAAAGTTAATAATGATACAAAAATATGATGGCAGCAGCTGGAATAACAGTTCACAGGTCACTTACGTGGCAAAAATTCAAGTTAATTTTTGACAAAACGTTTCAGTACAGTTTCAGTCTAAACTGATACAGTTTTACTGTTGCACAATCAACTCACAGGATTTCATAATCTTTTAATTTACCCTGAAATTCAGGAAAAGTAAGCATTAAGTTGATAAGTAGGAGATAACAGAAAAAATGAAGTCACCTCTAAGGAAACCTTTAAAACTTCTAGAAAATGTCAGATTTAGCACGAGAGTTACTCAATCATCACTGAAAGCCACGTTTCAATTGAAGGGAAGAAGAGGAAGCAAACAGGTTTTTCAAATCTGGCAGTTCTTATACCAATGAATGCCAAAAGTATCTAAGCATTCATTCCATGCATGCGTAGGTGAAGGATGGGAACGTGTTTTCAAAGACTCTCACTTTCTAGCTGTGGTGATCCAGAATCAGAAGAAACTTCAAAGGAATGACCAGTTTCTTCCATAATAATCCAGATTAAAATGCAAGCATTCAGACTATTGCATTACTTATCCTTCTAGTGGTCACATTTCTTCCTATTAATAAAGCCTGTTGCTAAGCAAAACTTCACAGACTGTTCAGTTGATCAAATACACCATGCTTTGCAAGCAGCATTTTAATTCTTGAATGGCTTCATAAATGTGGCAATTCATTGGGTTTCTTTTAATGGACTAATCTCAGCAGGAACTGTATTCCACTGTAGAGCCATTAAGTCAAAGGAGCACCAGATTTCATCACACTGGCATTTCATACACAGAGCTCCACAGTTGCAAGTCCTGCTGAGAGCTGGTTTTCCCCTGTAGGGACATCTCTTGCCACTCCAATCCACTCCAAGCCTGTTCCGACACCTGATCGCCCTCTCAGTGAAGAAGTTTTACATAATATCCAATCTCAACTTCCCCTGGCGCAGCTTGAGTCTGTTACCTCTTGTCCTATCACTTGTTAGCAGGGAGAAGACACTGACCCCCACCTCACTACAACCTCCTTTCAGGTAGGCTTGCCTCCAAGTCTCCCCCCCAGCCAACTATGGTGTGAGCATGGTGGCTCCCCACTGAGTAACATCAACCACTCGTTATCTCGTGTCTACAAAGAACTTGTCACAAAAGGACGGGGCTGGAGCAGATGGCCTGGGAGGCAACCACCCATCATACACTGAGTAGGGAACTTTCCCAGCAGGCTGGTATTACATGGTGCAGGGTAGAAAAGAACAGCTGCTGTTGGGCTGAGGGCTGCTTTATCTTAACTGCAAAAATAATTTTTTGGGGAGGAGGGGTGGGAATTCAGCTTGTACAATCACAACACAGATCTAAGAAAACTCGGCTTATGAAGGTGCCTTCTTATTTAAGGTTTTTGTTTGCTTTGGTTTTAAGGATTGATATGTTTATTGGAGGAATGGTGACCTTATGGGCCTCATTTTGATGTTCCTGTCATTATTAGCTGAGGATAGACATAAACAACGTGCTGTTATAGTTCAAAAGGCAACAAGATGCTATTTCCTAGTGTATGAAAAGGTATGCAGTAGAATCATTTCCTTCCATTCTGGAAGGATAACAATGGGAATTCTGTGTATTTTACCAAAAGCAGAAGAAACAGAATGGTGTCAGTGCAGTACTTTAAACCAGGACCTCATACTGTCTGCAGGCTGGGGACATGAGAGGGAGCAGGTCAGAGCAGTATGAGACAAAATGGGGTGGGGTGAATGTAGAAATTCCTAAGTGAGATTTCATGGTCTGAGCAGCATCAACATTCAGACGGAAGGGTCCAGGTATCCTTTTTGGCTCAAAACCGTTACAATCAAATGAACAAGTAAACATAGCTATATACAGTTAAAATAACAACTTCCTGTTTTTAGAAGGCCACATGATGCAACATGGTGTTGTGGGTTAACCCTGTCTAAGAATTATCTTGCTTGGGTACTCCCACACAGGTTCATCAGTTTAGTTTCTAGCATGTACAGTCTATAGGCTATTATCACGATGTTCCATATTCTGGACAAACTAAGGAGTTTATTATACCTAAGGAGTCATTATATCTAAGTTTTTTACAAAAGATGCCCATACTGAGTGTCCTTGAGTCCTGGTACAGCTCTCTAGCACATTTAGGTCTTTAGCTGACTTTGGTAATGGTTTTAAGACGCGTCAGAGCACTTCAGTTCTGTTACCAGCTTAGAGACAGTAGTAAGCAAAGATATACAACCATTTGCTGGTGTTTTTCCCATGTCTCTCAGTGCTGCTAGCCTAATAATTCCTGGCTCAAAATTAGTTAAGAATACGTGATAACCTCAGCAGTTGTTTCACTCTTAACTGTCCCAAAGCACACAGATGTTAGACAGGCAGTTTTGATGTATTTTCCAAGAAAGACTTGGGTTTGTCTTCGACCCTTGCTCAGGTAAGACCCGTTTATGCACAGATCACCCTACAGCATCACTCTGATAGCCAGAAGTTATGCTGATAGGCAAAAGTTATGCTTAGTGGGAGTAAGGATTGTGTTCCTACACAACCTGTTTTCGACCATTCCAGTACTCTGACCAAGCAAATCTTAAAGGTGTCCAGTGTTGGGCAATCCACCACTTCCCTGGGGAGATTATTCCAATTGTTTAAAACACTCACTGTGAATGGAATTACAACTTCATTCCCATTTAAAGCACTGGGAAAGCTGTTACTGATTTAATAGTGAGCCCAGGATACAGGCTTTACGACAAGTTATGGTTTCTGGTGATGGTATGGTATCTTCATAGATTACTCTGCATTGTGTTTGGTTATAGTTTGGTAGGTTGCAGTTAATTCCAATGGAACTAGTATTTGTGTGTGAACCTCTGAAGGTGCAGAAGAAGTGTCAGCTGTTCACAAGGATTGTGCAGATCTCCTGCATGTTTCTTGTGGCACTTCTTCATACTTGGGTATAGCAACAATAACCAAAAAAATGCAAGATGCCAAGTTCAGGCAAAACAAGTCGGACCAGCTAACTGGAGGGTTCCCATCACTGCTTGCAGCAGGCATTTGACACATTTTAATATGCTTGGTAAATGCAAAATCCCCTGCAAGGGTTCTATGTAATATCTGATGACATTACTGTGTACCCTATTCATAGTGAGTAGTTCAAGCTGTGGTTTTACAGCCAACTCTTTCACCAAAAAAAGATAAGCCTCCCTTGCCCACATTGTCTCCTTCCCCACTCTTCTTGTTTTGCTGTTTATAACATAACTTGAATTGAAAACTCTACATCTTTTATTTCAAAGGTGATTTTTAACTGACTCAGACAATTGATTACTCAGCAAGACTGCTGGTGCAAGCACGAGTTAGGCAGTAAGAACAAGTGGCTGCTGGCCACTAGAGGAGGTATGATCATTTTCTGTTATGTTATCTGCAAGGAAGGTAAACGCAGGGTTAGAATGTTACCCATAATGCAATTAAAACCCGTGCATTTTGCAATTTTGAGCATGCTGCCAAACAGTGAATAAAGGGTATCTTGAAAGTGGAGTAGTTCTAGATTGTGTAAGTAATGCGCAATTAATGTGTCACTGATCTTGTTTCAGTGTATCTTTTTATACTGACAGACCTGTGTAAGAGAGTTTAGGGGCAGGAGAGAATATTTGCCTTTGAAGATAAATTAATGATGAAACTTGTACTAGGGTTATAAGGTCTTATGAAAACTCTGATGAACTCCAGGCAAACATGAACTTCAGTGAAAACAGAAGTGTTTTATAAGAAAAGAAATGGACTTGTGGGCAATAAAACCTATTTCTCCTTGTCTGAAAAGTACAAATGCATCTGTTTTTATTTTATAAAGGACCAAAAACAAAAAAAACGTTTCACAGGATGAGAGCTGATTTTATTTTTATTTTTTTTTTTCAAATTATTATTATCTTTCTTTTATTAAAAAAACCCCAAAACTTTATTGGGGAAGAAACAAACAAAGTGTTGTCCAGCTTTACAGTTGGTTAACATCAGCTAAAAATAGGATTGGAATTTCTCCTTTACTTCTTTACACCCTCTTTTGAAAATAAAAATATACTTTAAACCTAAGCTTAGATTATTGTTAGTTTTAGTTGTAACCGCGCACATAAATTGAGTCTTAAAAAGTTTCACAACACACCTGAGAGACCAAGTAGAGAAAACATACACAAGTTTCTATCAAAATATGAAGTCATTACAATACCTGAATTATTTCAGATAATTTTTTCACAATTCAGTTTATACCACTAAGTTTACTTTTCAGTTGGCTTTGAAGCCTTGATCTTGGCTATCTTGTGCCTGTATAAATCAGCCTTTTGACCATGTTGAGATACTCAGATCAATAAAGACTAAAGGATCCAAACAATAACATTCTGTAAACCGGTTCTCCGTTTAAGCTGTTCATGCCAGCGGCACAATGGGTGTAAATCAGAATTAGGATTACTGTTCTCGGGCTTTTCTGTGCCGGTGGCCAGGATAAGCATCAAACAGCTTACAGAAATATTTGTGAGGTGAATACAGGTGTGGTTAACCTTGTCCTCAGGCAGCCAGTATAGCTTCCAGGACAGAAACAGAGCAGCTGCTGAAGGCCTGCAACACATCTACCCTTGAGTGATGCATGACTCTTTCCAACTATTCATAGTATTTCCAACTACTCTTTAATCACAGAGGTGGTGTGCTTCAGTTTAGGAGCTCGATAAGCAGCATGGGAGGAATCCTCGTAACCCCCCTTGTTTAATTCTCTAGTGCCATTTAGTTATGTACCCTGTCCCCACTTCTGAGAGGACACTGCTGGAAGCTGGAATCAGACATGGACCCACAGGTCAGCTCCTTAGTGGTTTGTGAGGATTATGGGCAGGTATGTTTCAAGAAAAGTTTTGATTTGCCTAGTCAACAGCACAAGGAAGTATTTCCACAGAGCACTGTGGGAACGTGACATGCCAGGGCTTGGTATAGGCACTACTTAAAATCTGCTTATGCCCAACCCAAAACCACATAAGTGATACCTGGCTTCAGGCCAGCTGCCTGAATACTCATGGGTGTAGCTTAACAAATTGTTTATAAAATAAACTTGTTTTCTTTTCTACTCAAGGGCTTTACAGAGCAGCTGTTCAAGTTACAGCTAGCAGTAATCTCATTGATGCAATACCTTTAGATGTCAAAGGAGTTTTATAATTACATTATGAAAGGCTGTGCTGGAAGCAAAATAAAAAGAGATCAAGAGGAAAAGTCTTTCTGTGAAACAGGAATGTGTGGGAAGGGAACAACGGTCAAAGTTGGATGTGGCCATGTTCACCAAATCCAAAAAGCATCAGAACACTTTGCACGACCCCCCATCGCCAAGCCTCAAATCACAAGGAAACAATAAGAAACATACATTTAATGCTGTGTTTTATTCACTAAATGATGAGCCTGAGAGAGAGTCAGAATTGGGCAAAGTGCAAAGAAGCACCAGACAGTTGTTTTCTGCTGGCACCATCCACCTTTGATACACATAAATTACAAATTTGCAAGAAACCTCTACTGGAAATGTATCCTCTAGAGGCTGCCACAATTGCCAGGCAGAGAAACCGTAACAAAACTCTGACTGTGAAGAAAAAAGAAAGTAGCAGCTTTGGAGGGATTTCTTCAGGATAGTTACCTAGAGATTTTTGTTCCAAGATTCCCATCTTTGGTGCTGGTTTAGTACATCCATGGCTTTAAACACAAACTAAAATACAATTTTGATAACAGTGGGGGTTCTGTGAGCAGATCTTCAAATTAGCTGTACCGTCATGGGCTGCAGGGGTGTAAAGTGATGTCCAACATCATATGTGGGTCTGTGCTACAGATGAGAACCTGGTCTTTGGCACCCAAATCTCATTTCCCATCTGCTATGCCATCCTTGTGTCTGTTCACATCCGCTTTCAGTTTTGGTATTTTCATCCGAAATGTAGATAGATTCCATTTAATGGAAACAGCGTAGGAACATCATAGCTTATTTCATTTCTAACTGTGTATTAGCATCATACATTTGATTTCACAAATTAAAGCTATTGCCTTAAGGCATGGGGTGAGTTGTGACATGAACTGCTCATCTATATTTATACCAAGTTATCACTAAGTTTTATCCTGGCAAATTGTATTTCGAAGTAATTGAGCACTGTTATCCCATACTTTGGGTATCTTTTCTGTACCATGCAGCACTGAAAAATAAAAACCTGGACTACTATGAAACAAGCCTAGAAGCTTCTTTGGTGAAGTCTTTAAATGGTTGCTGTTATCCTAAATATGACCCATAAAAATCTAGAATTTTCTGTGTTTTAAAGTGTCTCACTCTTGTATGTGGTCAAAAGCCACAATAATTCCAAGACAGCAGTTTGAATAGGTGGCTATGGTAGAAACTGGGGCTATGTACCCACACCATCAAACTGAAGAAGATAGTGCCTTGGGTGGCAATTTTCAGACCTACTTCTTTAAACTGGGTGGTGCCACCTTAACAGCAGTGGGAGATGTTATCTCTAATTGGGTCTGGCTGGGAACTCCCTCGAGCTTCAAAAGCTTAAACATCGCTGGAAAGGGCATGGGCTGAGTGAAGGTTTGGAGGTAAGGACCAATTTACAAAAAGTTTGAGTGGCCCTATATAAGGGCATTACTTACACATTTACTTGGGCACCTGCTGGGGTAATGTAAATTCTCTGCTCTTGTTAGTTCATGTGCCAGGGAGACTAAGCATGGCTCAGTTACTCATCAGCTGCAGGAGACAGGAAGCAAGAGATGTTTTTAACCAGGGAGTGAATCTGGTGGTGCAGTTCAGGGCTGAGTAAGGCAGCTGTGATATCCCTGGTGGGACTAAGGGTGGGAGGGAAAACACAGCGTAGGCTGTGAGCACTGGGGCAGTTTCTTCTGGGGATGAGCAGGAGAGCTGGCCCCTTTGGTACCCTGGACTCTGCCCCCAGCACCAGGATTAAAGGGTGCTTCACACTGAATGCAGGCAGTGTTGTTTCTGAAAGGCCATCCCCTCCTGTATGGTTCTTACGTTGCTGAGAAGCATCTTCAGAGAAGTTCAGGACAGGCATGTTATGAAAGCTCACTAGAAAATAGGATGGGAATATGGAGTTTAGGGAGAAGCAGTGAAAACATACAGGCAAACCTTTGTGCTGAGGTCTTTATATTAACTAATGCTAAAGGTAGTGTGTGCAAGATACAGTTGCTTACTTGGCTGCAGCATAAATTCCTGGTGTCAGTCAGTTTTTCAGCAGTGCCTGGGCTAGTTCAGCTAGTGCAGTGGTCCCAAAAGCTTAGGTATTGCTTAGGTAAAATAGAAAAGTTTTCCATATCTGCTCTTTATGTTCCCTGTGAGTCTTTGGTCACGCGTTCATTTTGCAAGAGTCAGTTTCTTCAGGAGGAGCAGTCAAACGTATCTTTTAAAGGAGCAATTAACACCAGGTCAGACCATTTAGGCTGCTTGTAAGCCTGGTGTTTGGTATGACTCATGCTGTGACTTTAGTAGCAATATCTGTTTGATTATTTCTTATCTCTCCTTTTGTCCTGCTGCTGGTTTGGGCTGGCTGATGAATGACAGCAAGTTTCTCTGGCAATCGTATAGCTTTTAATGGCTCAGTAACTTGTAGAGGATTTAATATTTTACTCCCACTAGAAGTTACAAACCCTTGCAGCTTCCATGACTGCCCAGTAGCATAGCATACTCCAAATGCGTACTGAGAATCAGTATAAATATTTAGCTTTTTATTTGGTCAGCTGATAGACCTCTTTTGTTAACACAATGAATTCATCTGCTTGTACCCTCAGCTTTGGACTGAGAGGTGAAGCTTCCACTGCTTCATTCACAGTACTTATTGAATAACCCGTCAGCCAGTTGCTGCTCACGTAATACGAGGACCTGCCAACAAATGGTTCCAGGTTGGGATTTACAAATGTCATGTCTGTTAAATATTATCAAGTCTTTTTTGGCTTCACAGGTGGTTATTACACAGTCATGGTGTGGAGTTCCTCCCCTGGGTGAAGCGAGTAGAGTTCAGCATGCTAGTTACCATTCCAGAGGCTATTCCTTGCCCTTCTTGCACAAACAAGATAAATAATTGACCATAGTCTGGCAGACCCAGGGCAGGTGCAACTTACTTCAAAAGCTTGAATATCTTGACCTTGTCTGTTGTCCAGCTAATGGGTTCGCCAGCATCTCGAGCAGTAATCAGTATCAAGGGTTTTTCCATTTCCTCAGAAGCAGCTATCCAGGGGTGGCAGAACCCTCCAGCTCCTAAAAACGCTTCTGTTTGTTTCTAGTAACTGGACTTGTAAGATTTTTTTTTTTTTTTTTAAGTAGTTTTAATACAGTTTTCCAATAAACGCTGCTTCTCCTGTTGGAGAACATGCACCCCACATATTGAAGAGTGTAACGCAGATATTCTGCACTTCTCTTATAAAAATTATTACTTATGTGGAGAGACCTGATGGCTCTTTTCATTAAAGGCAGACAATAAGGAAGGGGTAGCAGCTATACAAGAACCCTTAGCTACTAATGCAACATCACCATATTGCATCAAACCCAGATATTTATTTTTTTTTAATACAACATTGTGAAAATCTTTTATGGAAACTTTAGAAAAATCCTGGAGGGCTGAGTGAAGTCCTGAGGAAACCTTGTCTGTGTTGGCTGTACCTTTCCCCAAATAAATGCAAGAAGGCATTGAGAATCTGGATGAATAGGTATATTGATTTAAGGTAGAAAAAGTTGCCCTGTCTCCAGTTGTTTCTGCCCACTTTTTGGGCATCTCAAGACTTGTCACATGGAATGGGTAACTAAACTGAGCCCTCAGGGCAAAACACAGATCCAGACCCAGGCATGGAAATATAGCAGTCAGCATGCAAGCTGCATGTGTCAGGCCCCTGTAGAATCAGTGGAGAGGCATTCAAGAAATAAAAAGATTGAGGAGACTTCACCAAAATCCAAAGGTTTTTCTCTGTACCAGAAGCTTAGGACAATTAAAATCCGTGTACAGCTGACAGAGTTACTAGTAACTAAAGAAAAAAGCTGTTGATGACAGGGTTTTATTCTTCATCCAAGAGGATTCAGTTTCATGCTCTTGGTATTGCAGCCTTTGGTTTTTTTAGTTGTAGGAAAAGGCCTGTTTACTGTCACCTTCTGCACATTATAAGCAGGGGCGATGTGTGCTGAGATGATATGGATGCAATGTGTCTGAGAAGTACGTTGATGGAAGAGGCACTTAGTTGCTGTGAACTATATAGATAAGCTGCACTGCCATATAGTGAAAGATAGTCACACAACGTGCAGAAACTAGTAAAAACACAATATTGGAGGCAAAACATTGTTACTAGCATAAGCTATTTGCACTTTAAAACAGGAGGTGATAACTTTTTCCTTTATGTGTATTTGAATTGTATTGTCTAAATTACCCCAAGTATCCCTATTTATTGTAGTAGCACGACCTGATTCTTACCAAAATTGCTCAAGGGAGAACTATCAATCTGACTGTTCTTTAAAATCAAGTTTTGACAAAATATGTTCAAAATGTACTTTAAGAACACTTAATGCACTGTGACTTGAAAGATTCTGGCTCTGAGAAAAATGTGGTATTCTGCTAAACTTTAAAATCAAGCACTCTCTTTCTGAATCACTAGGACACAATTAGGATACCCATTTTAAGCTTTTGTTTCATCCCAGTCATTAGTGTATAATAGTAACATCTTCGTGAAGGAGGAATGCTAGTCCCAAGGCAGCTCAGCCTGTTTCATGGAACAAAGGGAAGATTAACAATTCATTTGCCCCTATTTAAGGAAAGAAGTGGATGGCAGTTGAAGCTGCAAAATGAGCTCCAGCATTTAGCCACCAGTAAAACATGTTTTCCTTTTCTTTTCCTCTCTTCAATGAGGATGATGGGAATGAGGGTAACTTCCCTGAGAATGTGGTAGGATTTTCAGTAGCTTTTTATAATCGTTTTGAAATGCAGCAAGGTTCTTCCTGTAGCCTGGGACTCCTGCCACTTGTTTAAACTTGTCTGTATTTGCTTATAGTCATAACAAGCCTCCCTAGTAGCACTGTGGAAAGCTTCATATATCTGCACATCTTTCCTAGGATAGGCTGTGTGGTGTGACTAGTCCATCTCTCATTTTATGTTTTAAACCAGATTAAGTTTAAACTTCAACAGGCATAGTGAGAATAAAAGGCTCTATTCTCCCCTCAAAATAATGGTGCTTACACCAGTTTGAGGAGGTGCTGTTTTGTTTTACTGCTTAATGTGTTTCAGGGAACCAGGAGCTCAGAGGCATGTCTGGGAAGCCCAGGCTTACCTACCTTAATGGAAGGGGGCGAATGGAGTCCATACGATGGCTGTTGGCAGCAGCCAGCGTGGAGGTTAGTTGACACTCAGTACAGTGTTCCAGACTGCTGTTTTCAATTGGCCTCAGTGAGGACCAATTTAACACAAACGTGAGGGTGAATGGCTGCAAGAGGGTGGCTAAATGCATTTGGCTCATAGCTCTGCAGGTTTGTAACTAGCTTATTTGATGGTTAATATTTTGGATCCAAACTCAGTGGAGCCTGGAGTTCATTAAAGCTAGTAGCAGTCCCCTGAAGTAATCACAAGGGGTCAAAATGGGGATTTATTTAAAGGCCCTTATTTACTTTTCAGTTACAATGTGCATAAAGAGAAGCATTTTGTTGACTTATGTGCCCCAGGATGAGGTTAGAAATAGTTGATTTACCTTGTGCTTCTCTTGGCACTGGCTGCAACCCGTCTTCCTCCTGTAGATGTCTGTACTCTGTTTCTACCCTTAGGTTATTTCCGTGTCAGTGCACTGGGGCAGAATTGGCCAAGCCCTTCTGCATCTCCCCAGCCATGAGGATGTGCTAGGGATCCTCAGGACATTTACAGCCAAACAGCGTAGTTGAAGATCCAACCCAGTATTTTTTGCTTGGTTCCATCATTCTGTGCATGGTTATATGCACACTTGGAGAAGAAAAATGTTCAAATACAGCAATGTAACACTATTCTCTCTCCCCCTCCCAGTTTGAAGAAATTTTTCTGGAAACAAAAGAGCAGTATGAGAAGATAATCAAAGGTAAGAATCCCAGTGTCTGAGGCTCAATCTCTCAAAAACCTTGCCCCAGTTTAGCTAAATTTGTGGTTTAAAATTAGTTTATTTAAACCAGTGCAAATTTCTGGGTGCACACCTCGAATACTGAAATACTAGGTTTGAGTAACCTGTTCTTTTCAGTGCCAAACAACTCCTATCATCTAAAAGCTGTAGCTTCTGTGACTGTTCATTGTAGCACATTAAACAGGGATAGTAAACATTCCTGTTTAATGCAACTTAATTTCCTATGCTGTTGAACTGTTAGCATGGATCCTGGCACAGTTCTGGTCCAGAACAAATAGCAGTCCCTGAAGCAAATCCTAGGCGTCATCTGGGAGTTGTCTCAGGCCAAGGGCCATTTTCAAGATGTCATCTAGATGTGACCACCATGCTTTATAGGCAGAGAGATAAATAAAATGAATACAGCCAGCCTGTACCAGCTGGCCTTAACTGTTGTTGAGTTGGCTAGTATGGATGTACCTGTATGTTGGCTCTGAACCTCAGTGAGATAAGCCTCTGAAAGAAAGGTCAGCATGGCACCAAAATCCTCAGGAAAGCCAGTTTTCCTTTGTTATAGGCTCAGTGTGAAAATATTAATGGCACTTCAAAGCAAGATAAGCCTTGAGCCATGAAGCTTCCACCAGTTAAAAAGCAGAGAGCCAGTGGGGAGACCTGCGGAAAGTCTGATGTGGCCAAATTAGCAAGCCAAAAAGGCAAACCATGGGAGTGAGACTAGTTTCCAAAACCAGAGCATATCCCCAGCTACTGCCCTTGATATTTGGCCAGATGAAACCCAGCAGTAAAACAACCCTTTTGCAGCCACCCTGGAAGGAGAAGGCCTTGCTGCCAGGGTGGGGAAGGAATTGGGATTGTGCTACAGAGTGTACCTGCCCTGCAGTTTACCTGCTGCCCAAGACATGTAAGAGAAACCTCACAGCAGGCTGAGCTTGCCAAGACATACTAGGAGCCTTGGAAGAGGACTTGGCTGTTTGCTCCCCAGGGAAAGCTGTGTTTAAAGAAATCCTGACAGGAAAACTAAAACTAACACAAAATAAACATAAGTGGTATCAGGAAGATCAGAATTAAATTTGCAGGTCCACCTGCCTGGGAGTCTGATAACATGGGGGAGCAGTCCAGTATAAAGACACCAGTTATAGCTCTAAATATGATAGCTCAGGTACTGAAAGCCCAAATTTGAATTTGCTTCACACGACTAATTAATTCAGAGTGGTATAATCCTGGATACAGCATCCAAGCTTATCTGTATCCAGGGGGAAGAATTAGATGGTGATGAAAAGGATAGTGAAGTTTTATAAAGAAGATTAAGGACTTCTATGTGTGTATAGAGAGCTTAAGAGGGTGAGAATACAGAGAAAAAGGTAAGGGTTAATAGGATGAGTTGAAGAAAGACAAATTAGCCATCCTGATAAAGGGATTTCTGGAATGCTGCTGGTCATGCACAGCAGGACAGAGCACAGCAACACAACCCCATGCTACTTCTCCCTCTATTTTTTTTTTCTCTCCCTACCAACATGCTTTTTGCCATGGTTATCGTCTGTTTAGACACCACCACACTGTTAGAATGGTCCAGGTGTGACTTTGGCCTATGCCAGCTAATGATCTAAGCGATGCTCCAGCAGTGCTCAGGATGAAGCCTGAGAAAAGGGCTGGTCCCAACAGGCAGTTTACAGACAGAGAGCTGTTTCGGAGGCATCAGCCTGGCCAGACCTGTACCTGCTGGTCTGAGATAATTACTTTGGCTCAGTCTGTGTTGCCCAATTTGTTACTTGGATATCAACAAGCTCTGCTGGTCAATGACAAATGATTCTAGATAATTGTTTTTCATGTATGCTCCACAGACCACTTTCCAACAGCACAATCCACTCTGTAAACAGCTTGCAAACTGCTTTTAATCCTACATATACATTCAATGCAGCGGTTATGTGAATTGGTTCTCACTGCAAAGTGAGGAGAAGCTACTAACCGTGAGAGAAATCCCTCTATTCTGCAGATAAGAAACAAACCATGCGTTCAGTTTATTCACATTTGCTGCATTGCTTTTTGTCAAGGGCCAGAAAGTCAGATTTTATTTTTTATTTTGTATCTTTCTGCTGAAAAATATCCTTGCAGAGCTGTCAGTTTTCCCATTCTGCTGTGTTTGTGATGGGTAGATACCAAGTCATAATTTTCCTTAAGCTGCAGAAGTGTGTTCTGAAAAGACAAAATCTTTCTATGAATGCTTACAAGAAATAAACGCAGGCTGTAGACAGAACTATTCTTTGAATTTAAATTGCATCCTTGTAATATGGAATGAGTGAATAATGTTTATTAATTCTAGACTACCAAAGTGTTTTAATGGCTCTGTGGAGCTAAAAGCAAACATGTACCTGTTAAAATGAATCCTTGTACCTGAACCCTTGCACTGAATGGATTAAAATTGAGCAATTGTCAGCTTTGAGTAATGCAAGGTGGCAGCTGTCTAGCTGGATTTGGAGTTTTGCTGTGATTTTTAACAGGGCAGGATTATTCTCTGGATGCTTTTACTGTGTCAATGGTGGAGGGATTATCTCCAAAATCAGTGAATTAATCCAGCAGAAAACTGATCTAGAAAAGGCTGACTTTGCTATGTTGAATGTCAGTTTAGCTCTCAGAGCTGTCTCACTGAAGGCTCAGATAAATGCTCCTATCAGCATCAGGAGAAAACGGGACTAAAAGATGTATCTAAGTAGGCTTAAATTGTTGTGGAATGACACAGAGGATAGGCCTGTAACAAACATCTAAGGGAACTCTTAAACTTTTGTCCCTGGAGTGACTACACTTAAACAGCAACTCCTGTCACAGTCCTTGCCTCTTGCTTTGTAAGGTAAAGCGGCCTGAGCTCTCCCTTTATTCCAGTAGCTCAGTCTTGCTGTGGTACTACCCCATTCATTTTCTGCTCATTTGTGTATGTCCCTGACAGGGAACTGATCTGCATTCAAAATAACCAGATTTGTTTAAGCTTGGTTTTAACACAGATCTTTATTCTCCTCCAATCCCTTGCGTTCAAAGTGCTGGCTCAGGCTTTTCCTGGCAGCATAAGGCAGGGTCCTGAAGTGCAAAGGAACTGGCAGTGCCAGCTCCCATTAGCCAGTGAAGCTCTGGCAATGCTGTAAAGTAAGGGGCACAGCTGCACTAGGGTGACCTAGCTATGAAAACGTGAGCAGGCTAGACAATACTCGATCTTTCCCACAGTGTTAGTTTACTGCATGGAGTTTTACAGTTAGGATCATCAATGATCTACGCTGCAAAAGAAATGTGCTCAGTCTGTCACTCTCCTGTAAAGCTAGCAGTCTAGGAGGAACTAACAAGCTTTCCTTCAACTCTCCACCCTAGATGGAAGCCTGATGTTCCAGCAAGTGCCCCTGGTTGAGATCGATGGGATGAAGATGGTGCAGACCAGAGCTATCCTCAGCTACATAGCAGGGAAATACAATCTCTATGGGAAAGACTTAAAGGAGAGAGCCCTGTACGGTAACACCTCCTTCCACTTAATGAGCAATCTGTTATTTGATGACTGCATCATCTATAACAAATTTAATCCTGCATATCCAGTAGAAAGGCCTGAGAAAGGCTAGCACATTAAAAAGCAAGGACTCCAGCCTTTGCTTAGATTTTAACCACTACTTCTGAAATGCTCCTGGACAGAAACAGGCTTTTAGTCCTTTTAAAAAAATTTAGCTTTAGTTCATGCTTAGCTTTGGCTATGAAAATTGACTCTATGGTGGTGATATAGCATTTGTCTTAGTTAATTGGAATACAGATGAAGTAACTTCTATGCTCTTTTCTTCCCCTCACCAATAGGATTGACATGTACGTGGAAGGAATAATAGATCTGATGCAAATGATTTTGATGTTTCCTTTCTCTCTGCCGGAGGCAAAGGAGAAAAATCTTGACTCAATTAAGGAGAAGGCAACTAACAGATACTTTCCAGTCTTTGAAAAGGTGAGAGTGAGGCTCTGTCTATAAAACTTGTATTTACAATTATAAAAAAGTTTCCCCCAAATAAGAACATGTTTGTAATGCAGGCCAGTTCCAAATCCTCGGCTTTCTTGGCCCTCTCAAAGAAGGGGAAATAGAGCAGCATGTTTCTCTATTTGTTGGCTTATGTTGTCAGGGCTGTGGTATTTGAACATCTACAAAGAAATATGTTGTCAGCTACAGAGCAAAACTTTTCAGCAAAGTACAAGCAAGCACATACAACCTTTTTTTCCCTAAAGGAATAGTTCCACACTTATATTTGTTTAAGTCTAGCAGGGAGATGCGCTTTAATTTCAGTTGGAAGATTTTCATTAGAAGAATGCAAAAATCCCTTGCAAGTAAATCAGGTAGAGAGGTTAGGAGCGCTTCAGCAAAACAACAGTCACAGATTTTTTGCACATCCCACTTTCAAAAACAACAAACCAAACCCATATGACTCAGGCATCTGGCAATATTTATCACTTTTGTAGTATCCACTTACTTTTGATGAAAAACAATACTGAAGCCTGAACATCTTGGAAGTTCTCATGACCACAGTAACTTTATTCCCAAAGGCAGGGATTTTCTTTGGTTAGCTATTGTAATTCTGCACTTCTAAGTTTGCTTCCTGATACCAGCATTAGACATAACTTTAAATGAAGTATCTAACTGGCAATTTTATAAGTTCTCCAAGCTACTTTTCCTCCATTACCCCTATTTCTAATTCTATGACTGTTACTAGTCTACTTAAGCATGCGGTTTTGTCCCTGTTCCCAGTGTCTATCATTATTGATCATTACTGATTAACCAAAGTTTGTAGTACTGTGCACTAAAAGAGTTCAGATTTTTCCCAACAGTGATGAAGTGATTTAGGCTCACCACTTCCAGCTGAAATCTCCACCCTGAAAACTGAGATGTAGTAGTTGTTCAGCAGTACAGCAGTGCTGGGAGGCTTAGCTGCCAGGCATCATATGTCTCATGCTCATTTGCAGCCCACATTCTCTTGTATTCCACAGGTTTTGAAACAACATGGCCAAGACTTTCTGGTGGGCAACAAATTCAGCTGGGCAGATGTTCAGCTAATTGAAGCCATTTTAGCAGTGGAGGAGAAAGTACCTGCTGTGCTGTCAGGGTTTCCTCAGCTGCAGGTAATTTTGTTATTGAGCATGCATGTATTCAGGAGATAGAGGGCAATCCTGAAATGATCATCTCTCTATGCTTTGTAAATCAGAGGAGCGTGGGCTCTTTGAGGACCTGTCACTATCATATGTTTGCTTGACATTAAGTGCAAAAGGGATTTTGAGATTCCAGTAACTTCACTTTTGCCCTGTACGGTATGACTAAAAATTCAAGCCTTAGCATTAAGCCACAGGGCTTTTGTTTGTTTTTCATTAATCAATACAATTGAGGATGAACTTTCTGCCTTTGTGCCATGTACAAAGTCTGAAGCCAAGAAGAAATGAGGCACCTCTGCTGTGAGATTTGACCAGAAATCAGAAGCCTCCAGGCATGCAGCATGCTATATAGCACAGTGCATGGGCAAGCCTAGGGCACGGCCTGCAGGAGCCATTAAGAGTTTGAGCTACAGTGGACCCAACTAGTTTGTGACTAGAAAAAAACAGACAAGTGTTCAGTAGTCCTCCCTTGTGCCCATAATCATGGTAATAAAGCAGCGTAGGCAATGCAAATTTGGGTTGAGGATGCCAGGCTTGAGGTCATGTTTCTTTGTGCTTACAAACTGTTAATCTGAAAGGTGGGCTCAATGACTTTGGCTTTATTTCCATTAACAAAAGAAACAGTTCCTCAGCAGACTATCACAATTAAGCTTTTCTACTTGGAACTGATCTTTTTTTTTTTTTTTTTCCCCAGTTACTTTTTCAACAGCCTAAATTCAGTGTGACAGAATGGGGCATGTCAGCCACAAAGTAGGCAGTAACGTGGGTCAGCTTTTATCCCTTATGCAGTTTTGCAGCATCAGGTAATTCTTGCCTCTAGCTCCCATCTTCTAGCAAGATATCTGGTATCTTAGCCACTGGGCATGGGCACAGTTCTGTTGAAGTCATGCCTGGAATTATGGAGGCTGTTTCACTGCCCCCTCCAGTAAAAACGGAATTCATTTACATATATTGTGGTTCTCCCTGATCGTAGTTCGCACCATCAGAACCAGCAATGAAAAGGAAAAGGTTGTAAGCTGAGTTAGTGTATTTGTACTTGAAAAACTATCACCCTGGTACTCTTGGATTTTTCCCTTTAGCTTCTTTCGGGCAGCAGAGGTGTAGATACTGCCTGCTCCAGTACTGCCTTCATGGGTAAGAACACGCTTTTTGCAGCAGTGGGTCCTTCTGTGGGCTGAAGGAAACTTGTGTACATGGCACAAGATCTGAATGAATGTCAGGGTCCCTTCTGGCAACAGGGGGAAGCACTTGTTCTGTCCAAGGAGCACTCTTTGTTACTGGAGTACTGGAATTTTTCTCTGTCCTGGTTTCAGCAGTAGCAGTCATTTTTCTCTTTCTTAGTAGCTGCTGCAGTGCTGTGTTTTTGACTTTCGG
>JANHGB010026641.1:0-12442 GCA_026283785.1 Coracopsis vasa
GACCAGGCTGTGCACGCTGGGGGCTCTGCGCCGGGGGGACGTGTGCTGCCGCACGGCTCTGCGGGACACCCGCACCCGCCAGAGGATCAGCGAGTAGGAGGCGAGGATGAGGAGGCAGGGGAGCAGGTAGCAGAAGATGAAGAGGGCGAGGATGTAGAGCGTGGCCTCCCTGCTCGAGGCGTCCCACGTGATGCAGCAGGCTGTCCCGTAGGGCTCGGGGCCGTAGCTGCCCCACTCGGCCAAGGGGGCCGTGGCAAACATGAGGGCATATGCCCAGATGCACAGCAGCAGCACCCCGGCGTGGCAGGATGAGAACTTGTTGCCTGCAACACAGGGATCAGGGTGAGGATGGGATCCCATGGGTAAAGGGGAGCAGAGAGTGGGGTTTGGGACCCTGAGCTGCCCAGGCACAGGGGATGGTGCCAACTGCTATGGGACACAGACAGGGTCCCTGAGCAGGGCAGTGCTGCAGCCATGGAGCAGGCAGAGCCATGCCAAAGCTCACCTCAGTGCCCTGGGGTGCACAGGTACCCCCCAGCCCTTGGGGTGGCCAGAACAAGGAGCCAAGAGAAACAGAAAGTTTTGCCATAAATCAGTGAGGATTGAGGACCAGCAGTGCAGAGTCTCTGCTTGGGGAGGAATTGCTGGAGGTTCTGTGGACACTGGTGGAATGTGGGGGGACAGAGAATCATAGAGTCAACCAGGTTGGAAAAGACCTTTAAGAGCATCAAATCCAACCATTACCCCAGGACTACTAAGACCACCTAAACCACGTCACTAACGGCCTCATCTACATGGTTTTGAATGCTTCCACTGTCATTGAAAGGATCTTTTCCTCTCTGGCAGACTGAAACCCTGGGGGATGAGGGTTTTCTTCCCTTCTGCCCCATCCCCTGTCAAATCTAAAACTCCCTGATCTTCCAAGAGCCCAGTATAAAGGGCTGCACCTTCAGCCATACACGGGAGTAACATTTTTCTTTGAAACCAAGCAATTAAAACCACATTGAAATCAGGAATTTCCTCATGGACAATGGGCCGGGGTGTCAGGGGGAGACAAACTCCATGTGCCAGGCTGCCAGTGCCAGCTAACCTAGCGCAGAACCCGCGCAGGGAAAAGCCATGGTACCCGGGCTGCCTTTTAACAGCCCACTTTGATCTCTATCTTTCCTTCCACCTGTGTAGTGATCCCCTGAGCTGTTGTGCTGGCACATAACCGAGGTGCCTGCGCTCCAGCATCGTCCTTGAGGCGGCTGCACAAAGCAGGTTGGTGGCTGGTGAGAGCCGCAGGCTCAGGGCAGGCAGCAGCAAGCCATGGGAGAGGGGGGAGGATGTGCCCTGGGGCTGATCTGCAAATCAAACCCATATCTTTGATCTCACATTGTATTCCTGGTTTGGGCCTTTAACCCAAAGTCTGTCCTGAAGATAGGTCCTAGATGGAGGGTTAGCAGCTGGGCTGAGGAAGTTGAGAAGCAGCTCCAAACAGGAGGAGCTGTAAATGTACAGGGGACATCCCCGTGTCCCCTCGCTCCCTCGGGTGCTCTCTGCAGTGCAGATCCTCTCCAAAGAGCTGGTGCCCAAGCTTAGAGCTGCAAACATCACATTAGCTCTGCAGAAGTGAGCTGCAACACTGCAAGTCCAGCCCTTCCGTATTACTTATTTCAGTGAATTAAATACATTTGGCCTGTGGTTCTCCCACCAGGGACAAGGGAAAGCAGCTGTTCTCACACTGCCAGAGCTTCTGGCTTCCCAGAGGCAGAGTCTGCTCTAGTCTAAGCTCAAGTCTGATGTGATGGAGCATGTCTAGGGAAGGGCAATGGAGCTGGTGAAGGCTCTGGAGCACACATGTGATGAGGAATGGCTGAGGGAACTGGGGGTGTTTAGCCTGGAGAGAAGGATGCTCATGGGAGACCTTCCTGCTCTCTACAACTGCCTGAAAGGTAACAAGCAATAGGACAAGAGGAAACAGCCTCCAGTTATGCCAGGGGAGATTCAGACTGGAGATTAGGAGCAACTGCTTCACCAGAAGGGTTGTCTAGCATTGGAATAGGCTGTCCAGGTATTTAAGTGATGTGTAGATGTGGC
The DNA here is from genome assembly GCA_026283785.1 of Coracopsis vasa. Lineage (NCBI taxonomy): Eukaryota > Metazoa > Chordata > Aves > Psittaciformes > Psittacidae > Coracopsis > Coracopsis vasa. The sequence continues at coordinate 2,083 of JANHGB010026641.1, forward strand.
ACTTACTGACAGGGTTTAGTGGTGCACTCGGCAGTGCTGGGTAAATGGTTGAAACTCGATGATCTTAAGATCTTAAGATCTTTTCCAACCTAAACTTTCCTATGACCCTGTGTATTGACTGGGAATAGGCTGCCCTGGGGCAGAGTCTTCCCAGAAGAGGTGGATCTGGCCCATAAAGCACAAAGGTTGATGTTAACAGAGAGGGGTGTAAGCACAGAGCAGACAACACACGCAGCTCTTACCGTATGCTGGGTAACAGACCTTCAGGCAGCAAACCGTGCTGAGCACCGTCAGGCTGAGGAGGCTGCACAGCCCGAACAGGACCCCGCAGAAGGCATAGAGGGTGCAGACGGCCTGGTTGAACAACCACCTGCAAGGGGAAGCCTGCGGTAACCCCAGCCCTGCCCCTATGCCCGAGGCCATGGCCGGCAGCCCCTGCCACCCCCTGCATGGGGATGCTCACCCTGGTCCCTGCTCTGGGTATTTCCCATCTGCAGGTCCCACAAAGCTGGCCCTGCATGGGGTGGCTGTAAGAGGCTGCACGTGTGCCAGCTCCTGACTGCCCCAAAACGGGGCATGATCTTGCCCTAATTTGTTCCCTGAGCATCCCAGTGACGAGCACAGAGGGAGCCATGGGTACAGGAGTGCCCTGATGCACACCAGCACACTGCGGTGCCCACGCCGCATGGGTACCAGCTCAGAAACCCACCACCAAACCCCTTTAACAGCAGTGATAAACCGGAGGGACAGGGAACAGCAAAGCACCCTGCTGTGGGATGGATGCCTGTGAGGTTACACAGTGCCCCAGCACCACCAGACTGACCCCATGAGCCCATACATACCCCTTGCCAGGAATCTCCCCATTTCAATACCAAAATGCACCCAGCGCTGTTTGCCAGTACAGAGCTGCCTCCACAAGGTACCTGTGTGCAAAGAAGGATGAGGTCGCCAAAGGGAAGAGCATCACTGTCATGCTCAGGTCGCTGATGGCCAGGTTGACGATGAAGAACTCAGCAGGCTTCAGCATGGACCTCTTCCGATAGGCCACCAGCAGGAGCAGCGAGTTCCCAAAGAGGGACATGATGCCTGCAGACAAGGCAGAGGAACAGTGCTGTATGTAACAGAGCCGGGAAAGGAGCCAGGATCATCTTGAGATGTTTGGAAGCAAACACCGGAGATGTCTACAAAGGGTGGAAAGGGCTCCAGGCTTCCCTGTCTGGAATGGGCTGAGCAGTGGAGCCCATGGGACCTGCAGAGCTCTGTGAGCACATCTGGAGCTGCTTTACATTGAATCTGATCCCTTCCCCTTCCTGAGGTCCTACAGAGGCCTTTGGTAGGAGAGCAGGGATGGGATGAGGCTGCAGTGGGCTCCGGGTGCAGGATCTGGTCAGAGTCACTTCTTCCAGCTGGAAGGAGCGAGGGGGCACTTCCTTCCAGCTAGATAAATAACGGGAGCTTTGTGTGATTTCTCTTCTGATGTGAGGCCAAGGAGCTGGGCCCCTTCGTCTCTTTAATTTCTTCCTGGCAATGTCCCTCCTGTGGGTCTGGGTTGTCCAATATCACAGTAACAAAATAAACCACAAGAAAGGCATTGTGAAGATCAAGGAAAATCCAGACTAAACAAAGGGAGGCTCTTTGCTATTCATGTATTCAAACCAGCAGCGGTGATTAACATTTGATAACGAGAGCTTTCTCGCCTTTCTCACTCTGCAATTGTGCTTCCATTGAAAAGAGGTTTCCTCGTCCTCAGAAGGGGAATCTTTGCTGTTCTTGGGGCAGGTTGGGTGGGATGAGAGTTTCTCCCTAATGGATTAGACTGTAAATTAAATACCATGGTAAGAAGCAGCTCCCAGAGCTGCTGAAGTTCCCCCCAGGAACAGGATTCCCACACAGAACCTGGCCAAATCCAGAGCTTTGGAGGCTTTGGAATCGCTGGAGGGTAGAGCACTGAGATGTTTGTCCTTCCCAGCCTCATGCGGCGTATTTCCCACAGAGCTAGTCTCACATAAGTACATTTTAGTGGCTGCACTAACACTTAGGATCTGTAGGTGCCCAGAGGACTGCTCGCAGTCCCAGTGATGCGAGCATCCCTTGGGTTCCCCATCCTCACAGGCATGAAGCACTCTTGGGAGACAAAATGCTCAGGGCTAAGAGAACTGGAAGGCTTTTCTTTGCCCATCATTCACTTCTGATCCACACCAACCATGTCCAGGCTACCTCAGAGCACATCCTAGCCCCTCAGCTTTGCCTGCTGGCCATTCGGTGCCACTAACTCCAAATCACAGGACCTTCTCCAAATCACCAGCACCTTCTGCTGAAAGCAAGGACCAGCCTGAGGTCTAAATCACCTTCAACAGTCATGGAGCTGGCAATGCTAACAGAAACCCTATCCATCTCACTTCACGTGGCTGCAGAAGGAGTTGCAGCATGTACCTAAAAGGTTGTTCTTCAACTTTCCAAACACTTAAAACCATTACTGGTACTTGCAATTCCCTGGAGAGGGGAATGCAGCCACCCAGCTTTATGAGTAATGTGGGAAGGGCCATTTTGCTGCTGCTGCTAATGACTGAACACTTGTGGAAGCACCAGTGACTGTCTGTGGCAGGCAGGCACCTGGGCCGCCCGCAGCAGGGACACAGGTATAAACAGGCTCTTTCCTTACCAAAGACCAAGTAGAGCGTGCCAAAAATCAGGTCTTCTCTCTCCGATAAGGTGGAGATGAACACTGAGGTGTTGGACGCATCCCCCATCTGCAAAGCAAGGTACAGATACAGGTGAGAGTGAACGCTGGCTAATGAAGGAGTGCCTGGCTTCCCAGGGCAGCTCTGTGACCTGCTCCTGGCACTGCACTACAATGGAGCCAGCAGCACACACCCCCTGTGTCCCCACCGCCGCGGGAGGTGGCTTTGTTAATGGTGGTGCAGCACTGACCGAACCGGCCGGGCAGGGGGCTGATGGCAGGATCAGGCTGTAATCTCACTTGATTACTGCTCCTTCAGTTACAGATTTCACTGATTAGCATTGGCCTTTGGGTCTAAATCTTCTCTGCGAGCCTCAGCCATGCACTGACCGCAGCAGACGCTGTGTGTTTGCACATGGGGACCGGCTGCTTGGAGCTGGAGGCTTCATGTCTGCAAAGTACCCACCTCTTCCAGGCTTGTGCGGTCCTTCACATGCCTCCACCATCCCTGTGTCCACACCAGCAGAGAGGCTTGGCCCGAACTCTCTTTGCGATGTGGCCAGGAGCTGTTTCTGTGCCATCCCAGCAGCATGCAATTGCCTCTACTGTGAGACGCGCACTGTGTGTGTGAGAAGGGCCATGCAGACAAAGGGATTTGCAACAAGCTGCTCATCAAATCCCAGGCCCAGGAGACCCCACAGCCAGGGACACAAAGGAATTGTCACCCCGAGCATCACTGCTCCTGGTGGGGACCTTCCTTCTTCAGCTGTAGCTGTGATCCGTGCTGTGCAGTGCAGGCGGTGAAGAACGTGAGGGTGAACACGTGTATTAACACAAAAGGAACAGTAGTAAAAAGTCATTCCCTTTCTCAGGGTGCCTGACTCAGCCATTGACTTTTATCAGTATAATTAGTTTCCCTGTTATTTCGTGCAGCTGAGCCCAAGGTTCCCAAGTGCTCAGGCAGTTGATAGGGGGTAGTAGAGCAGAACAGCAGACGTGTTTCAGGATATTCACTCCCTTCACTGATAACAAATAAATGGAAAAATATTGAGTTCAGATAAAATAAAGAAGATGGGGTGAGAGAAAATAATGGTTTAATTATATGTTTCAATAGCTGTTAGCTTGCTTGCTGGGATGTTTAATGCATGCAGTATTCCTGCCTTCCTCCCCAAGGTCGCTACCTGCATGCTGTGGGAGAACTGAGAACTGCCCTGCTAGAGAGCAGGGGCAACCATGGCTCGGTTCAACCCTCACAAGTGCCAACAGGCTGCTTATTCCTGCCCCATCGCCTCATCTTCATAGGGACACGCTGCGAGCTGGAACAGGGAATTAGCCTTATGGGGAAGAGGTGGATAACAAACTGCTGTGAGGTGGTTTGGGAGCTATCACATGGACCAAGAGCCATGGGAGATGGAACCCCAGTTCTGCTGACATGGACTTCACAGAGCAACTCCCCTTGTTATCTGTACCAAGGTGAAAATGCCCACCTCTCATCCAAGACTGCATTCAGATAGATGGAGCCATTTAATGTAATGAGTAAACTAGCTTTGAGGGTAAATGTATTTTAAGACACTCTAATTGGTGTTCAATTGGTGCCAAGAGATCCTGTCAATAGCTTTTTCTTTCTGTTACTGGCCCATACAGCCAAATACAGGTGGGCAATGGTTCCTCTGGTTTACTTCATAGCTTTCTTGGGTTAGGTGGGCACACAACCTATGGCATGTTTACAGCTCATATTTATCACTTTTCAGTGAGCCTACCTCAAGCACCTGATGTTAAGCAATCAAATATTGTTATGGCTGGTGCCTACACACCATGAGTATGATGGAGTTGTCTCTGCAGACGAGGCAGGATGCTGCCTAATTCTTTTGTTAATGGGAGCTGCAATGGTCATCCATGGTCCCCAATTCACTTTGTTGAACTTCGGGCCTTTCTGGATGGTTCCTGCTCCCCTTGTGAACAGAGATGGTGGAAAGCAAGAGGAGTGGTCTGTGCAGAGCAGTCCTGGCCAGTGTATGCTGGACAGAAAGAGGGGTCATGCACTGAAGACAGAAGGAGCAACAGCAACCCAGGTTTTGCCTTGCTCTAGGAGACATGGCCAAAGCCCTTGTGCTGCTGGCAGGCTCCTTGAGACCTGTTCTGCCCACGCTACTGGTTTGACAGCTTGGTGCAAATGGGATTTTAAATTAAGCTCCATTCACATCCCTCTGCTCAACGGAGAGAGGCGCTCAGGAAGCTGGGCAGCACTCGTCTCCTTCCCCAGCTCATTTACTGGCTTTTAGCAACGAGAAAGAGGTTCTGCACTGACCCCATCCTCCTGCCTGGGTCTGGGAATCTGGTCTGTGGCACTGTATGGACATTGTGAAGGCAAACACACACAGCCCGGTTGTCTAACCACTGCTGTCTGGGTTTCCTACTACAAAAGAGCTTCCTGCCATGAACTTCACCTTGGAGAAATGACCACCCCAGCAGTGATTTTTCCAGTCTTTTGTTGTGCAGAACAAAGCATTCATTTAACAACAGCGTGTGCTTTACCAAGAAACTAAACCCCAGCTGTTCTCTGCCAGGGGTTTGATACGCAAGCACCCATGGGGAAAAGCACCAAGCAGGGTGATTGCCCAGGCAGGCTGACAGCCACACAGCCAGTTTGTACTTGAACATAGCAAACATCTCCTGTCCTGTCACCAGTATGTACAAATACAGCACCACAGCTTTGCATGTGCTGTATTTTGTACACACAGTTTGATGTTTGGCCATGTAATTCATTACCCTTTAATAACTGCCTGCCAAAATACGTAAGGAAAACATTACCATTTGCATCTAAGAGACTTCCCACTTCAAATAATACAGCGCTGGTGTCAGAGCAGCAACTTGGCTTGGAGGACTTCTCCTTGCCAACCCAGCACACACTTGGTAGATGCATACTGATCTGGTTTTCCATACACATTCCTGGCTGGTGAACATTGCTTTCTCAGTTCTGCTTTGGCACTGGGGTGTCACACACTTGAATGTCCTCATTTACAAGGTACAGTTCATGGGCATGAACCTGCTTTCCTTTGTTAACATAACTCACAAGATGCTTGCTTTACACCCTCCCTATCCTCTCCCTATTCATCTCACAGGGTCACAGCACAGAGAACTGAGCCCTCTCAGCATGGCCCCACAGCAGCAGATGCTGCTCGTGAGAAGTCACTGTAACCACCATCCGTTCACTTGGGCTTTCCAGCTGCTCCATGCAAACTCCCTGGCCATCCCCTTAAACACCTACACAACGTAAGTACCAGGGCACTCAAGATGTGGGTCTGAGCTCTGCCTAGAGGGAAAAGGGTTTAGGGAGGAAATTACCCCAGCTCATATTAACCTGGGAAGCTGCACACATCCCTCAGCCTGCTCTGGGCATTCACTGCCTCATCTTTCTGCACTCACACTGCACTAAAAGCATCTCAGTGCTTGGCTCGCCAGCTGCTCTCAGGCTTTCCCTTACAGGTTTATGCTGAAGGTGACTGTCCCCTCTCTGTGTCCTCAGCGTGACTGATGGCACCCGCAGCTCTGGGAAGCTCCTCCCTGCCTGCCTGGCCGAGGCATTGGGATGTGCCAGTGTCCATCCGGGTGCCTTTTCCTATTTGGGGTTAGGGGGCTTGTGGAATCGAATCAACAGGAGCCCCCAGCAGAGCCAATCCATCCCAGACAAAGACCCCAGCACAGAGGTGAGCTTTAAACTGTCCCTCCTCGCCCTGGTCTGTGCTGGGCCCATCTTCCAGCAGATACTAAAGCAATAACAAATCTGTTGTTAGCTGCTCTGGGGGCTGTAGCTCCGGGCCCTGTGTTCCCAGCGTGCTCCTTCTGCAAGGGCAGCCTGCAGAAACCAGCACAACCCCAGTGCAAGGTGGGCTCTGCGCATCCAGCACACACTGCTGGCTGCAGAGAAACCACAACATCACCTAGGAGGGGAGCACAGGGGCTCCGGGGGTGGGAAATGATTTCTCCCTTTATGAGATCAATCATTCCAATAAAAGGATGCTCCTGGATACCTGGTACTGACCATGCAATGGGAGCCCCTTCCAAAGGCTGTCACACCCAGGGTTCAAGCTGGACCTTTCCTTTTACCGACCATCCAGTGGAGGTTCTCCCTTGAGATTTTCACTGACAATCCCAATGAGTACTGGAAACCCCTAGCAAGAAAAAGGGAAACATTCCCTCAGCTTCCTTCACCTGCCTTGTGTGAATCTTGTCCCTACACTCAAATCCTCACCATACCATGCAGTGACTCATAAAGAACAGCAAAATAATGGGGCTTGTGCTGAGGTTTTGTTTAAAATCTTGTGAGTCATTTTGTCTTAGGAAAAAGCATTGATGGCAAACCTGGGCTTTAGTGGAAGACAGATAGCAGGCTGCCAGACAGCTATGGGATCTAAGGCTTTAGCTGAAAAGAGCAGGCAGAACTGATGGGATGCTGCAGAAAAGTTCTCTGAGGAGATTTCTGCATCACAAGGAAGCAGAAGAGGTTGGAGCCCAACTTCTCCCTTTTCCAGGCCACCTTCTAAAAGGTTTGGGAGGAGATGGGGTTTCCTGCTCACCAGCACATCAGGAGCAGGCAAGGCAGGATGAGAACATCACTGAGGCACATTCTTAATTGTCAAGGCGAAAAAGCTGCTTCAGAGTATTTGATTTCACAGCTAACGAAAATCCAATCTCAATGTGCTTCCTATGATGAATGCCCTGAGGAGCCCACCTCTCCCTTCCTTGTGTGCCAAAGCGTCTTAATTGATGCCAAGGTTAAATATATTAGAAACCTACCAAGTTATTAGACCCACAGTGTGACACTGGGGATGGGAGGGGAGGAGGGATGAGGTTTTGCTACATATTCGTGAGCTTCTGAGTTTCTTGAGAATGTGACTCTTCCTCCTTAACTACAAACAGATGAAAGGTGGGCAAAGCTCCCACAGGCACATTTTGGGTGTGTGCCTTTGGGATAAATGAACGTGCTGTCAGGTAGTCATAGCTCTGCCTACAGCACTGAGTTACAACCCTTGTACACACAACTGCCTTCAGCACTGCTTGTTGCTTTGCCCACCCCTATATGCAACAGAGTGCAAGGAAGGGAGGTGATGAGAGCCCTGGGATAGGGCAAGCTGAGCGAGACCCAGCCAAGGGGCCAAGTGGAGCCACATCCCATGGGATGGGAGCCTTGGAAGCCACTCACCCTGGGAGCAAAGCGGGTGCAGAGAAGAGTAGATGTGGAGGTGCTGGCAACGGGCAGTCCTCCCTGTACTATGGGTGTACAAGGGACACAGTGCCAATGGTGAAAGGGGGCTATGGGTTCATCTCCTCCACAGATGGAGCTCAATGCGTCACAGCCCAGTGAACATCATCCCTCTTACTCTCCTGTGCTCTTTGGATATTAAAGAGTGTCTGTGTACAGGGACAGGTGATTTATACCTCTCTGTACCAGACAGAGTCACTCCAGCCATGAGAATGACGTCCTTCATTAACCTAATTAGAAACAACCTTCATTTAGGGCTGAGCAAATCATTCCTGAAATTCACATAATGCATAGATCTCCCCTAAGCCATATTTCAGCCTTCGTCAAGAGCCCTTGGAAGCAGACAATGCTGAACACAGGACACACACACTGCCTCTCTGAGATGCTTTAGCAAAGCATCCATGTATTAAGAACACGGAGTCTGGGAAAAAGGAGGGACTGTGGTCACACAGCTGCACTGGGGATGAGACAGGGCAAGGCCCAGCATGAACAGTCTGGAAGGAATTGTTCCTGCTCCTTGGCGTGCACGCACACACGCAGCAAAGGAAGGAGAACTGGCAAAGCTTGAGGACTTTATTTCCTTCAGACCCCTGGCAGGTCTCCATCAATACATCAAGGGAGCTACAAGAGTCCTGTGAGATCAAGCTGGCAAAAAGTAACAGTAATCCAGGGGAGATGAACTTCTCTTTCTGGCGTATTACTTGGGATAGACCTCATTGTTATGGTTGTGCTTGAGCTATTTGTAAAGCACACGTCTCTCCTTGTAATACAGGAAATGATAAACATGCATCTCTTGCACTGATAGATCTGCTGATGTCATTGACACAGGGACAATAAATCCATTTCATAGGAATATGGAGAGAGATCATTGTTGTGTCTGAAAGTAAATCACGAACTGGAACCTGTAAACTGCCTGTAGCTGTGTGCAGCACAGGCAAGTGAGGATCAGGACAGAAACCTCAGCCTTGCCCCTGCTGCTGTCACTGGGGGATTGTAAAGCCTTTCCCCCCCAGTTGAATTAGGAGATGGTGCACTTGTCTGAGCATCTCTGTGAGGGGGCTGCTGGGACCCCTTCACACCTGGCCCCAGAAGGTACTTACATGGTCTTCACCCTTGTAGCAACAAGACAGTGAGTAACCTCCTTCCTCGCCAGTTCACAAACCTGTTCTGGTTCCACCTGCCTGCTGCAAACTCCAAGCTGCTCCCTCAGGTGAGTGTGTGACAGAGGGGGAAGCATCCCTGCCTGCCATCGTGTTCAGTGGAGAGTCACAACCTGCACAAGTATCGGGTACCAAACATGTTCACTTTGGACAGAAACAGCTGCTGGAGTTTGCTTACCACTCAAAAACGTTTCAAAAACCATGACTGCGCTCAATCAAGACTAAATCTATGACTCCTCTGGGAGAGACTTCACATGAGAGCATCTCATCGGGAGCTACCCAGCCAGCACAACACAGCCCTTTAAAATCAAACTGCTCGGCCATGTAGTCCTTGGGCATACAAAGCTGCTGTTGAATTTGATTTAAGCTCCATTGCTCTGACTCTGTTCTGAGAAGAGACAGGCTGTGAGAGCTCCTTTCTCCTCAATTTAATCAGACTTCAAAATGAGATGAAGTTTTCCAAGCAGCTGCTGCGACAGGTACATTACCAGGAAACCCTCATGTTCTGCATCACAGACCCTATTCTTGCGTTCACGGGAAGAATCAAGCCTAAACCTACATCCCATGTCTGTATCTGCCACCTGGGAGGATACTGGCAGGGCTGGAATGGCCTGACCACATGCACTCGGTCTGTCTGAGAAGTCAAGTGTTTTATATTGTGTGATTGTCAGGTTTGCCCTTTTCATCTCCAGACTTGGACAGTTGTTTTCCTTCAGTCAACGTGCCACAAAGCCTGAGCCTTTCTTGGAGAGGAGGAGGAAACCTGATGAGCCTGGAAACTCAGCTGACCTCCAGTCCCTTTCAATAGCACATAACAGGAATCGATTTCTGCAATACCTAGCTCAGGAGAAGCTTAGACACTGCTGCCTGCCCAGCAAATAAAGCAAGCCTTAAGAAGTCACAGAAGAGGAAAAGAACACAGCTGAGGGACTGCTCAGTACCTGAAGGACAATTTGCAGTGTAAGGAAAGGCAGCCCTCAGTCCCCTACCTGAAATCACTTTGTAGGTTCGTGTTTTCCTGTGCTAGGACTGCCCTTCTCCATCAGCTAGAGACAAAACAAGTCTGCTTTCTACCTCCTATTAGCCCCCCATGACTCCTTTGTGAGGGGGTGCAGCCCCACGCACACCCCGCGGGCACCGTGTCCCTGCAGCGGGGCCGTCGCACACGGCCCCAGCCCAGGCGCGGCAGCAGCCGACCCAAACTCACTGCCAGCAGTGGATGGGGGCACGTGCTGCCTTACCCCTGCTTAGTCCACA